>DWJZ01005351.1:0-14161 GCA_018249125.1 Asbolis capucinus | reverse complement strand
AAAATGCATTGTCATCGGAACTGAAGCAGTATGCAAAATTTCAGCTCCGTAGTGTAAGAGGAAGTGGGTCTAATTAACCTTGCAAGATACGACCCGTAACAAACTAATATACAAATATACAAACATACTAATATACAAACATACACTGCAAGTTAAATAAAAAAAGGGTTAAAGGATGTCAAAACATAAAATTAGAAATGACTAACATACTTTTTGCATCGAGTCTAGAAGTTCACATCGGGTCAATAAGACTTATGATAACTCGTACTTCGTAACTAATTTAAATTATGTAGTAGCTACAACACTATTTCTGACTTCCACAACGTTCGGACCAGATCGGTCTTCTGATTTTAATATATTAATAGCGAAATCTTGGACTTCTCATAAATGGAAGGGCCTTCCTACCAAGCTGCTGCAGCTGAGAGGTCGCTTAGGTTGGTGATGTGATTTTTATGCTATACCAAGACCTCTGATAAGGTTGACGATTGCAATCTGACTTCGATCAATAATATAAATACTTAGATTTTGATCAGTGAAAAAAATGTGGCCCGCAACATACCAGCTCACTTGATATGTGGGCTGTTCCACAAGGCCGCAATGTGTATTCCAATACAAATCCAAAAATTGTTAGTTGACGTGAATTTATATGTTGAAATGTTTTGATATATTCTGCATGCCGTCGTATATTGTGCCAACAAGAAATTGATAATTTCTCATGTAAATGAATTTAGAATAATTCTTATGAGAATAAAGAATCTTTACCCATAACCAAAATAATGGTAAATATATATCCGACAATATAGTATATGTCTTGATGAACCAAGAAAGCTTACAATCATGAAAAATTTGAATACAATTCTATATAAGGAATAATATAGACTACTAATAGGTTGGTACTACTTTAATCACATAGGATCCTTGAAACCAATTCGTGAAACGCTGGGAGTCGATGACGCACACTACAAAGCTGTTTTTCTGAAAGTGGCCAAGAACACAATAAGTGTTCCGTTAAATAGCTCTTTCGGGGGGTAAGAGGGGGGGCAGGGAAGGAGGGGGCAGAGGATCCTGCTCCAAAACCTCTCGCACGTTACTTTTCTATCACTCAAAAAAGGGACAAAATAGTAAGGCAGTGGGGTTGCCAACCTTTTCAGGAAATAATGTAGTTTTAGATTTAAAACGGAAAGTAGACAGTATTCAAGAACAATTTTCAGTTTTCTTTTAATTGAAATAATGACAAACTTTTAAGTGCTTCTTACACAACGTATCAATTTACTTTTATTTTTCAAAGTCACATAGGACACGCAATACGCCAAAAGTAAAATAAACTAGGATCTTAATTTGATCGTATTGAGCACTTTGGTAGACGCTTCCTAAAAATAATGGTGAAAACAGCATTTTTTTGTGATATAAAGCTGTTCCTAACAGTAAAGTTGACAACCCTAGCAGTAGTAAGCCTTCCTCCCTTCTTCTAAAAGCTAACTTTCGTCCAGGACCTTTTCTGTCATCGTGCACGCCAAACACTAGTTCAAAAATCTATGGAAATGTCATTAGGCGTCTGTTTTTCTGTAATAAACGTCATTCTGATACATTTTTGAAAGAACGGTTTGCGTGAACGATAACTGAAAAGACATTTAGCTAGGGGCGCTGGCGCACTATTAAATTACTGACTTAAAACCTTTCGGTTTCCAAGGTCGAATTTGCAGTCAGAACTGAGTTGACCGTAGATATACAAGCTTTATGTGCGTGTTGAATAATGAGACTTCAATATTAAGAACACATCATAGATCTTAGAATCGGACTGACATTCAATTTGGTTTCAACGATCCTTTAGTAAGTTGGTCACATTAAATCTGGGATACATTAGAAAATGTTTATACCTTATAGGTATAAATAGCACTAAATACTACGAAATAGTATAATAGATATATAGGATATAAATATATGCACTTTATGCTTTTCTTTTGAATTGGTTCATATAGCTGTCTAGTAACTTATTTCAATATGTTATTAGATGTCAAAGAAGTTTGTTGGTGTAGATAGTATATAGACACTAAAATAATTACATCAGCACATACAGCTGATAAAGGTAAAATATAAATTTAACCGATCGACTCCTAATCGGAATATTATCGAAAAATTTACTAAGCGTTTTTATTAACAAATGTGTTAATTATTACAATGTTTTTAGGATGTATTTCTGTTTACTTGTCTGTGCGTGTGTTCGCCAACCAGAACGGCTCAAGCTATACCGACCGATTAATTTATGATTTGGCAGTTGTTACAATCCCACCTGATGATAAGTGGCGATGAAATCTTAGATGGTAAAACGCACTAACTTAGTAGAAGCCTATTTCAAAATTTACATGGTAGCCACGTATTTGGTCTCGTTAGAGATTGCAAATAAAACATATGGAAGATAAAAGATTATTCAAAATCAAAATAATTGGTCCAGTATATTAAAGTAATTTCTAATTAACTCTGGTTAAGGTGCAATCCAATAAAAATCAGTATTTTGCGTCAAAATGAACCAACCAAGTGAAAAGCATAAAGTTATATAATTAATTACATCGCAAATACATTGACAAGCTTATTATATGAAGGTTATCCAAATTCGAATTTCAAATTTAATTAACAATACTAAACAATGTTCCCACTTTTACCCGCGTATACTGTATGGGGACATTATGGCAAGTGCCTGTAATTTTTCCATAATCATACCTGTATGCAATAATGTTACCTATCACCTTGCTTTAGCCTTTCCGGAATACATTCCTGTCCGTACGTAGGGGAATTGTTTACGAAAAACAAGGCTATAACAAGATGTCATTAGTCTTTAAATTAACATAGCCATATTATACCGACTGCTGTAGTTTTTAGGGTTCCATAGAAAATTTGGAACCCTTAAAATTATGTCATTTTACCATGTTAGTATGTCCGGTGGAGCGGAGTTGTTAATATTAGAAAGCTTTGTATTCGTCAATCTACAAATTCATCACGGTACAAAGTCGCAGAATAAAACGTTGAAAAATATATGGCGGTGCGGGTAAAGTACACTTGAATTGTCAATTAAATGTTAACACACGCCGAGTCAGGTACTTCAATGGCGTAAAGCAGCTCGTACCCGATAAAAATAATGATGTAGGATAAGTAGGAACAAAAAACAATACCTATTAATATTTTGTGTCACTATACCTTTATATATCAGAGCAGGTCTCTACAGTAGAAATTTAACCGTAGAAGAAGTAACAAACTTGTCAGTACATTTAAAGAAATTATTAACCATAACAATTCTGCAAAGTTCAGAACATTTGAGTAGCTCAGAACATAACAGTTAAGATTGACATAACAGACATTTGACATCACAAATCATGACTAAAATGACAATCATATATATGACAGATCGCGAGATTTTAATGTAGGTACTACATGATTATGTATTCCGGAAGTTAATCAAGCTGCACATTTTGTAGCCATACACGATCGATCCGAATCTTGTTCTTTTTAATGGACTCCTAGTTCACTGTCAATCATGAAGGCGGGACGATTATATAGAAAGTAATAAAAACCAAAAATATTTACCCACACAAATCGTATCCATCGAAATAGATGTATTTTCAAAATTACCCCTCATCCCGTCAATAATTGCATATGTCCCACTAAAATCTAATAGACCCTGTGTTACTCTTTCTCTTCTTCCCAACTCTTAATATCGTTTGGGCCAGCCCCGGGCCCACACAACGATCGCTATTATATCCAACCTATTAAAAATCCCCATAATCAGAAATTCGGATCGTTCCGTGTACAACTCTACGCATCTTTAGTTCGAATATAAAGAGATCTAGAAATTTCTGAAAAGATATTCATTACAAGAAGTATAGATACTATCATTTCTAATTACATTTAGATGCATTTTTACAGGCGAATATTTAGATATATTTTTAAAATCACAATATTATGAAAACCAGTTAGCTTTTATTGTGCACAGTAACCTTATATGTATCCCCTAATTTTCATGAAGTCGTAACGTAGATGTGGCTGAAATTTTAAACTCTTTCCAAGACTTTGATAACTATCCAGTAACGTCGATTCAGTTACTAATACATAGTCACTCTCCGAGTAAATAGTGTCAACTTGATATATTTGTTAATATCAAGAAAGAATCACATTAATTTAACATACATAAATGAAGTAAAACACTGCAATTGAATGATGAAATATGTATCTCGTTAAGCGCTATGAATGAGAGGTTATCTGTCTAAGCAATATTAGACCAATGAATACATCGCCCTGAAAATATACTCAGTTTTCATAATATTGATTTTGGTCTTATTCTACGTTTCATATGTTAAGTAGATAAAATTTACGTATATTGGAAATTAAGATATAATAAATTTTGTGCAAACCGACTTAAGTATTAATCATATCAGCGAAATTGTGATTCTTTATCAGACTTTCAGGCCTTACATTTAAATTGCCTATCTTAATAACACTACGTATTATTAATACAGGGTATATAGCATGTATATAAATGTGCCTCGTACGATTTTAGATTCGTGGCATCTAAATCTACTAATACAAACGAGAGCAATCCATTAGAAAAAAGACCATCCTTCAGTATACCAATCATTCGACCAATTAACATCGCCGATCACCGAAATTTTGAGCCGTGGACGGATAATGATTTCGCAGTTTAATATGCACAATCTTATGTAACTAGGGACATTGATTTTATACAGGGCAACTGAAAGAAAAATGGTGGCTTGAATACGTGAATTAATAATATGTATTTTTTGATATTTAACACAACTTACTGTAGAAGCTTAAGGAAACGAATTAAGACATCACTATCTGCAAGTAATCCATGCAGGGAAAAATGTTTGCGGGATAAAAAAAAACATTCTATTCTCTCTCACTTGAATTATACTTTGCAAATAATTAAGCTCTTATTTCTAATTATTCACTAAAGTTTCATAAATAACGTTTAATACTACTTTATTTACAATGTTAAAATGTTAAAGGATAAATATTTGACACAACACCAATATTTTTTGTTGTTTTTGTTGTGATTTTTAAACTTTTTTTTTTGGTTTTCAAGACATTATTCGTATGTCTATTTTATTTATATAATATGCCTATTTTTGAAAAGCGATTTAATGATTAATTATATACTGTATCAATGGGAACTACTACTATAGCAATCTTGGGCATACGTTTATCAATATCTATTTAGATTCACGTAATGTTAATATCAATGATTTTGCGTTACTACGAGCAAGTTCTAAGTATCTACATTTCTTCCTATTGTATGGTCAGCCAATTAAGGCAAGCCTTGATTACCTCGCACTTTTGTACTCGCCAGCCACTTAAGGCAAGCTTAGGGTACTCCACATGTATTCTCCAGCCAATTAAGGCAAGCTCAACTTACTCCAGTCGTCGCCCTGGCCAGCCACTTAAGGCAAGGTTAGGGGACTCCACATGTATTCTCCAGCCAATTAAGGCAAGCTCAATTTACTCCAGTCGTCACCTTGGCCAGCCACTAAAGGCAAGCATCTCCTACGCCCCTCAACTATTCTGTTCGCTACAAGAGATTACAACTCGATATGTACATATATTCGCCTCAATATGTATCTACAAATGTTACTGATGTTGTTGTCATCAATATTTTTCATTCTAAATATAAGTGTCGTCATTCTAACTTTATACATACTGTCGTGACAAAAAGACAAATCCTTAAATACTTGTCATCAGCTCCGAAAGTTTCATAAAGAGTACATTCAAAATCAATTTATCGTCGGTATGATTCTTATATGAGTATTATAGTCGATCTGCACAAAATATTGACCAAATTCCTGCGGGAATTTGATATCTATGACACAATAGTGATAGTAAGCTCTTTCTTTTAACCCACAAAATATTACAGAAGTTTTAGGTATCGTTTGATATAACGCGATATAAAAAGGTAAATATAAAAGTAACAATTTAATTTGTTTTTGGTCTTGAATATAAAAGACTGAAACAAAAATAAGATTAAAACTGGCTTTGATGACGCTTCTAAAATTACTAAATCGTCATATTTAGGCCCTGAAGTGCGCGCAAATCGACTGATGTACAAATGTGCATGAGAAGAATCCTCAATAATTATATTATGCGCATAGTAAATATCATTTTTATGAGGATCTTATCATCTAAATCCTATTAATTGCATCTTATTTATAATTTTCATTGCATCGTGTACATCAGCGATAATTTTATATTATCGATATACATATTTATCTTACCACATTGTTATAATAATTTTACAAACAATTATGAATCCTATTTTCATAACAATCAAATATATCCACGAAATTAAGTATTCTGTTAGGTTTTTTAAATTATTCTCTTTTATTTACGATATTCCCTCGCGTTACAAGTTTATTGAATATACACAGAACTATGAAGTTTCCGTAGTTAAATCTGTAGTACTCAAATCTATTTAGTAAAAGGTTTGAGCTAAAAATAAAAAAAATCACAGGGTTGATGAAGTACTTATAATGATGATGATGGAGATGGATAATATGTTTTACAAAGATATCAAATCAAAAATCAATGTCCTATTTGTTGAATTCATCTCGGAAACCCCAAAAACTTTGTATTTCGGACGGTTCATGAATTTTCAATGTCATTTTACACAATCATGACAGTCGTATACGCAGGGAATCATCCGAAAAGGGATAATTAGATAATACTTATTGCAAATTATATATAACAGAAATTATTTTATTATAAATTATATACCAATATAATAATAATTATTAATTAATTAATCTTGTTTCAGTTATTATACGTCCCTCGATAACAAATGCAAGTAGTATTTATGCAGATATTATGTATAATACATATTACAATCACTACATATAATTACAACCCTAATATATTATATATTTAATTACATTACTTAGATTATGCTACTTAGGTACAATGTTAAAATGCTGTTTTAACTATTCACTAAGTCAAAAACAGGCGGCTTAATATATAAGTCTGTTTTATTATCTATGACGAATTGAAATAAATTCATTAATTGGACCATAGTGAAAGGGGACTACAATAGTTTGAAGTTGCAGGTAAATGTATTACGTTTACAATATTTCGAAAATTTTGACACAACATCTATATTTTTGCTGTATTTTTATTGGTTTTTAAACTTTTTTTGTGTTTTTATTTTTATCAGAACTATCATTTTTACAGTACTAGTGATTTAAAAACATGTATATTTTCTAATTAACTTCATATAATTTTATGTATGTCATTGACATACTTATTTAATGTTTCTTACACTTCTCTTCCAATGACATGATTCGCTTTTTAAGTTTTTTTATTGTTTTTTCCAGCTCAGTTTGTACATCTTCTAATATGTCCATTCTTTCTTCAGTGTCTGTAAGATGATCATAAATTTCTTCGTGGTTAGAAGATGTGTCACGTCTAGAACGAATTTTTTCTGATGAAGAAATATCGTCGTGGCAAATCTTACAATCTGCCCAAAAGTGCAAGTCAACTGATGGAAGATCGTCACAAGATATCAGGCCATCCTGCACTTCTGGTAATAAGAAAATGTTTTCTCCAATAGTATCTATAGTATCTCCGTTATCACATAAGACACGCGCCAAGCTCGTACGTTTAATCTGACGAAGCTGATCAGGTTTAAACATAGATGGATTTTCATAGTGAAATCTGTCACCGTCTCGCAGTCGTTTAAATTGTTCTATCAATAAACATCTAAAGAGAGGTCCTACTTTACCGCCTTCGACTTGATCTTCTAATATTCCGCCAACCCACACATCGATGTTGTGTACGGATCCATAAAGTTGTTTTAATTTGTCTCTTACAGTTTTGTCAGATATTTCATTCCTCAAGTCATGAAAGGTTTCAACTTCTGACATATTGCATACACCCCTCCATTTAGTATATGGAGGAATTCCATGGTCACGGCTTCTTTGTATGTTTATTGCAGCTAAATCTAAGGCGACCGCGTGAGCAGTATGAAATAGCTTTTCCGTTAATTCTGAATTTAAATTCTCTTTAGGGGTTTTTAATTTTGCAGGAGTTATAAACAATCCCCTTATTAAAGGATCTACTCCACCTTCATCAACTAACCTCCAGGGAGAAAAGAATGCGTCGCGAAGTAAAAGATGTCCCTGTGGAATTGTCTCAAAGTTTTCATCATACCTATGGAGTACCGGATTGATTAAAGAATGTCCGAAACGAAATGCAGCAGTTGCAAAAACGTTTGATATTGTGGGATTTACTTGTGAATCATAACCTTTGTATTCACCTAATTCAGTCATACCGTCCGGGCCGATAATTAAGGGGAGCCAATGTTGGTATGTAATGGCCTGAGTTTCTGCGCCGACAATTTTTCTTGCCTCCAGATAAACTTTGTCCCCATCCCAAAATGGGTTTATACGTTTTAATTCAGTAGCTATTCTGTTATGTTCCCGCATCCAAATAGTATGCATTGCTGCCAGACCAATTTGTTCGTTCGCTCTAATGTCACCTGCCACAAAGCAGTTACGTGTACTTTCTTCAAGATTACGCCTGCAATCCATTGCATTTAAGCCTGTGGTGGGCAATAGTGGTTTTTTATTCGGAAATACCGCTCCTACCCGAAGTAACCCATTGTCATTACTTAAATCGCGTAAATCATCAGCTACAGCTTGTTCAAATCCATAAACTTGAGAAGCATCAATAAAAGAGGTAAGTTGGTTGATTTGTTCCCTTGGTTGCAACGTGCCGAATAAAACAGATGTTTCTCCTGATCCACATACGGCACTAGTTCTAATAAAATCAATACATCGGCGGTTTGTGATTCTTGTGTCGTTTGCAGGTACGTCAATGGGAAAGCAAGGCGCCGCATACTCACAGGTTTTTTTGCAGTCTACTCCGTCCCAAGTTTGAGAGCTGACAGCTGGAAGAGAGTGATCTAAATCATGATCTAACCACTGCCCCCATTGCATAGTCATGTGGGTAATGATCACATCTTGGGTTATTTCTGTAGTTCTTATAATTTCGGTTGAAACTAGTCTAGCACTAGGCAGCATATGACCGTTATATTTTATTTCTTTGTTCCACCCCACAGGTTGGCTGAAGCCATTTTCGTAAACGGGATAGAGTATTCGTCGAAAACCTATTAGAGATGATCCCCATGTGGGATTAGCAAAATTGTTACAGCTTCCATCAATAGTCCGATATGCAAGGTGGTAACACATTTTTGAGCAATCAATCGGGACTCGATGTGCTACGCAACCCGATAAACGGGCTATAACTTCTAGATGAACGGGTGATAGAATTTGTTCATATTTAAAGGGCTCCGCGGATGTAATAGTCATCCCTGTCTGAATAAATCCTTTAACTTTATCTAATGTTCGTTCATAAATTTCCGCTGCCCGCGCTACCTCTCTCGCCGGAGCATTAGGGAACCTTGCTATTTTGTAAAGATCCTTGATGGATGTTTTATTACCATTGTTGAATAACTGATCAATTGTACGGCTTATAGCTTGATCAACATCTCTTGTTGCTTCTATTAGAGCGATATTTACGTATTCATCTCCGGGAAGCAAACGGTCTTTAACTGTTAAAAAAGCAGATGCACTATCACTTCCGTAATCATTATACACCAAACATTCATAGGTTCCAGTATCTGTTATACTCAGGTTTTTAAGAATAAGGCTTCCTATAACAGAAATCTGTAGTCTCTCACTATCCCCAATCCTATTACCATTTTTTCTCCATTGCATTTGTGTTGGAAGGTCACTTTCAAACTCACAAGGTAATTGAACTGTTGTTTCTTTAAATGCGTCTGTGTCTTCTGGCTTAAGGATTATTTTAGGGGGATCAGTTCGTAATTCTTGCACTTTCAGAACAGCAGAAATTTCAGTTAAACCTTCAGAATTTTCGGCTCGACAATGGTAAAGACCTGCATCATCTTCACCTACTTCGAGAATTTTCAACTTTTGATTCTCATCGCTCAATTGAATGTTTTCTCCAGGTGGTAAAACCATCGTATTGCGATACCAGCTTATTGTAGGTTTAGGGACACCTCTTGCAACGCAGTTAAATTCAGCGCTGTCTCCAATCGTCACAGTCAAATCGTTGGGTACAGTTATAAATGCCGGTGAAACTAAAACAAATAAAAACTCTTTAAACTATATTTCAAGACTACACAAAATTATACAGTATGTCCCATGAAAAGTGTGCCGACGTATGTAGATAGAGCACGATGAGATCTGTTTGTATCTCTCAGCGTCCTTCGTCTACTTATCATCGCTGATACACTACTCATACGACATCCCGTATACGTGTGATAAAAAATAATACGAATATTTACCCATAACTTCTAGAGTAACTGACGCCGTGACCTTTCCATTCACATTACTAGCTTGACAGGTGTATAAACCAGCATCACTGTCTTGGACTTTTTCAATAAAAATGGATCCATTATGTGTCATCATTATTCGCTCTGTTAATAAAATTCTTTCGCCATTAAATAACCAGGTGATGTGAGGTTGGGGGCGGCCTTTCGCCACGCAGTCGAATTGTACAGAGGGCTGATTAAGTTGCACTACTTGTTTTCGAGGGAGTATGGTGAATACAGGATAACCTATAAAGAACAAATAGCTAAATTATTGTGTATTGAATAGAGGTCTAAGTCTACCAAATCCTGTGTATAAGTTGAATAAATTCGACTTATTTAGCTTCAAAGCCTTCACAGCCTTTTAAATTAGCGAATTAGTTTTTTTTAAGTTGTTTTGTTTGTAAGCGATCGAAAAAATTAAGCAACAGCGAACGTGGTCAGTAGAAGAATGGGTAGACTACAGGTAAAAATCATGAACCCTTCCGTGCTTCAGAGGGCACGTAAAGCAGTCGGTTTTGGTTATTGTCATTAGATAGATATAGGTTAAGCCATGTCGAAGGCCTTCAGGCGGCATAAAAGCTTCCGAAACTTGGGTTGGCCACCAATCCGCATTGGATCAGCGTGGTAGAATAGGCTCTAGGCTTCCTCAGTAAGAGGAGAGGCCCGTGCTATCGATGGATTGAAGCCATTAAATTTATTTACTTCGAAATGGATTTATAATAATTATTGTATATTTTAGAATATAAATAGTTTTTATTTCATTTATTACATTTGCTTTTGTTTATTATTTTTGTAGACGTTTTTAAAATAGGATAATGTAAATTTTGGGTGCAAGGCCTCAAAGTTCACTGATTTTGAGTTTTTTGTTTATATAGTAAGTAATAAATGAAGAGGTCATTTAAATGTTCATATTTGGGCTTCAACCTTTTGTTAGCCTACTACTCAGTAAGGGGTCTACATATTTTATAACGATAAAAACCGGGACCAATAGCTTAACGTGGCACGGAGATGCTCATGAAATTTCGCCAATAGCGTTCCCTCATCTCCCGACAGTACACTCGAAACCTGGACTGCGTTCTCTGTCGCTTAATTTTCGAAATAAGCCGAGCTATGAAAGTACAGCATTTACAAAGTTTTATCGTAAGTCATAGATCCCTATTGTACTAACCGTTGTCGTCAGGTTTACTTTGAACTATCATCTTAGCTGGTTTTGACCGGGCTTCTCCAGCGGGATTTCGTGCAGTACATTCGAAAATGCCAACATCTTTCTCGTCGGCCTCGTGGACCATTAGTGTTCCATTGTCCATTAATTCATATCTCGGATTTTGTGTTAAGTCTAGAGGCACAACATTAGAGTCACGGTACCAAACAATTTCAGGAGTGGGTTCTCCTTTTGCAACGCAGGAAAATACGGCATTTTCTCCAAAATGCACTATAGCATCTTCGGGTTCCTTTTCAATTTCAGGTCGTTCTGAAATATTATTAATAGTTAAGTGCCAGTTTCCACAAAAAAATCGTGCGTATCCGTAAAATTATTTTTAGTACGGGCACTTTGGTATGTTAGGGGCAAAGTTGTAAGTTGGAGAAAAAATACAATTATCTTAACTTACTGCAGTGAAAATCTTTGAGCGTCATTGCGGATAACGAGATGCCAGTAGTATTAGCTGGTTCGTAACATGTTGCAGCAATATTCATCTCTGCATGTTCAGCAAGCATACGGACGAACCATAGCATTGCGCAATCACAGATCAAGGCGTTGCTGTCAAGACGCAGTTTGCGAAGTTTGGGCATGCCACGGAAAGAACCCGGTGGTATGGTCTTCAGATGGTTGTTGTGGAGGTACCTGTAATGAAAATATGTTAGAAATTTGCATTTTTAATTAATCAGCTACATTCGCCTGTCGTTGGCATCCAATACTTCATTAGGTATTTTATAAGGGGTAGTACACGGATTATTCATCTTCTCTGAGGAAAAATTGAGTATGGATATACTCTAAGCTGTTGAGGAGTCGTTAGTAGGTAGTGGCATTACGACGTACTGTCCGAAGCATGGGACTGGGTGAGTTACGTCTAGTTTTCTGCACCTTTAGCCGCCTGTATCTATCATTTAGGGTCAAAGGAAGCTACATTAAATAAATTGTGATATTCTACTGAGATTAGCACTATTAATTTTACTGTACAAAAAGGTACTACCAACAGTGTTAATCCATGAATGATACCTGAGATCTATCGTTGTTACCTAAGACGCTCGGAGTACTGTTTGTGGGGTACCTAGTATCTGAGTTCATCGATAACGGCCCTGGGGCGCCAGCTTTGGCATAGATATCATATGACCTTTACGAGAAAGATATAAAATAGCTTTATCGTCTTCTAAGTTAAAATTGCCCGAAGCGCTCATTATCTACCAGCTGGAGTCGATCCTAAGTGAACGTCTACACGTTGAGAAAAGTGGATAGGTGATGTACTCTAGTCGCAAAAAATCTTATTTACTTCTATGCTTCGGATTGTACGTAAAGTGATCCTAATTGTGACTGTAGTAATCCCAAAGTTAGATTATAATATAAATTAGTTTCTATTTAAACCTATATTACATGTACAAGACGTGACAATACTGATTACTCAATTTAGTACAACAATGGCCATAGATTAAGCTACGGTAATCACAGATTATTAATTACCAATAACAGACATCGTTAGATGGAAGTCCTTACGCTTAATCTGAAACCTATTGACATAATGAACTTCCGGCAGTCGGCCACTTACACCTTCGCCAATCCATACAGGACGCGCGCTTCCTGTCATGAAAAGCCAATGCTCAAAAGTAGGCTAATAATGGGTAGAAGCCTATAAAAAACGACCAGCCCGATACTGGCTGATGCTGACCGTACATCCTTAGCAAAATAGACGTAACGACACGACCTGTGAGCATCACAAGACTATTTAAATTCTTTCCCGGAATTTGTTTAATACATTTGACGTATTAAAGAACAGGATATCACGAACACGTTTCCATGAAATTAACGCCAAAACCCGACAGCAAACAATAATATGTTACATAAATGTCTGTGGGCATGTAACCGGGGGAACCGTGGCATTCGAAGCATAAGTATCTTAAGACAACTCGCACACTGCTGTCTAAAATCATATTACATGCGTTCTTGTATGACGAGCAGACAACTTATAAACTTCATTATTTTTTAAACTTGTATTTGTTTTTACACCAAGACGTACAGAACAAATATATTATATTCATCACAGAAAAGTTTGCCACTGGATCAACAGGCCACTCGAAGGCCAGTGCCACTACCAAACAGGCTACGAGGTGATTCATAATTAATAAAAATGTAGATGTTAACTATTTTTACTTACAGGCGCTCCAGTCGTGGCATGTGTGAGAAAGTTTCTGGTTCGATCTGATGTATTTCATTGACGTGCAAATATCTGGAAAAAAATATATATATTAGAATGTGTCGCTAGAGTTTTAGGAAATCTATACTAATAATAAAACTGTAACAGAGTCAATTCTGTACATTAAATATTATTTAAAATTTTGATGCAGGGAGTTTTTTTCTATCTAGAAATCGAAACATTTTTTTTTATTTACTGACTGTCTGTCCGTTCGAGCTTTACTACCACACCACCACTAAATCACTGGACAGTTTTAGATGAAACTTGGCAAAGTCGTCGTTTAAAACCCGAGAATGATTATAGGATACTTTTTTCCAAGAAAACCGTTTTTTTCCCGAGGAATAGTAAGTTAAAATTAGTATGG
>DWJZ01005350.1:0-14165 GCA_018249125.1 Asbolis capucinus | reverse complement strand
TCCATCGTGATGACAATGAATTTTTACGGTAGGCTTGACCTGATACTACGTTCAGGATTGGCTCCAGACAGGAGCATTCCCAACGATTAACAGCACTGTTATGATTCTTTTTGTATAAGAGCTTTCTTGTATAAGAGCTCTATAATGAAATGTTTCTGTTTTTAAATGTTTCTATAAAGTTTATTAATTGCGTTCGCGTGGAAGCGAATGTGTACTAGGGTATTATTCTCCAAAGTAGCTGTCACTGAGTCCTTTGTAAGGAAACGTACTTAAAATGTATTTTATATCATATTCTATTTTACTTATACTGAGTATTGGTGAGGAACAATAATTTTGTGTGACTTTCAGCATAAGTATTTTATGTGGTTATTTCGGAACTCGGTTAAATGAGTCTTGCACGGAGTTTTAAAATACCGATAACAGATGGCAATGCCACCTATTTTTTGTGTAACACAGACGGTAATAACAAGTTATGGATTTATTTAATTGTATAGACTGAAAATAGTTTTATTGTTTTACACAAGATGGCGGTGTTATTACCTATCGATCAAGTGCAGACAACCATGCACTTATTTAAAAAAAATGAAACGGGTACTCACGATTTGTTTATAATTATACCGATATATCGTTGTCGGTCATGGTTATAACATCGGTATAATAAAAAATAAATCTTGAGTACTCATTAATATGTTTTGTATCTGCGACGATATTAGCTTTAAACATACTTGAAATAAATATTATGATATTAACAGGCAGTAGCAAAGAAGATGGGATTGGACACAAACTCCTACGTTTCGTTGTGGAAGGACCAAGCTCTGGTCGAAGTGAACATCGCTGTACTCCACAGCTTCCACAGAGACAATGCATCAATCGTCGATCATCACTCCGCCTCCGAACAATTCATAAAACATTTAGATAATGAAAATAAGAGCAGGTAAAAAACAAGGAATTTCGTGTTAATATATAAATATATTATAAACCTTAAAAGGTTGCTTTAAATACACTTAAATATGGATAAGTTCTATGCTTAAAGCAAATAGTGCTAAGTCATAACTTTTCAATACAGACATTAAGTTTCAATTAGATATACATATTTTGTTCAAGCTACAACTGAAGCTTACGAATTTTGCATAGTTAGAACTTTACATCGTGTATATGTATTTTTCTTCGATGTATGTCCTTAATTATAGTAAAAAGAAGCGATTAACACAGAAAAGTGAAAATGCCAAAATCGTTACTATGACCCATGTACACAGGAGCTATATTTGTACAAAATAGCAACAAATCACGCTGACTGCTACCTTTTTGGCATTGTATATGTTATTACTGACTCAATCAAATATGTTAAAATGTTTCTTTCTTTCGACCAAGTTAAATTTGAATTGAAAACATTACTTATGACTGGAATATTCAATGTAAGCTACTAGGATCACATAATGATATTGCGTTAACATTAATATCCATGTACAATGGTTCCTAACATGTGAGTGCCATTTAGAACATCACACGCAACATCAAAGGTATTTAAATTCCCACTCTAGCAATTATCACTAAATGCTTTCCCAAGCAAGAAATCGTGTCTGGGATCGCTCCCTAAGCAGTGTCAATTGTAAAAATGCAGCAGAAGTAAAAATACAGCACAAAAAATAGAAAGAGTAAAAAAATCATAGAAAGCATAGAAAAGATTTACGAAGATAACCCTTTCTCAAAGACGTGGTTCAATTAACTATAGTGCGTGCTAAGTTGTTTACGTTTCATGAGCTCATTCTAATCGAAACTGTTGTTGACAGAGGCGGCTGTCCATCAGATTGGATTTGGATCGTCCCGCCAATGTCGTCATCGCTGACGTCTGTGTTTCATCAGGAAATGGCGTTATATTTTTTGAGACCTTCATATGACTATCAGGTGAGAAGAATAGTAAAATTCAGTCAAGCGCTACTGATTGCCTTAACGCACTGACTTGAGGAAATTAACTTTTGCTATTAGAAATTACTTTTTGCCAATTTGAATTCATTTATTGAAGGGCAAATACTTTTATTACCTTAACAGCTTACTAAGTAAATATTTCACTTTAATTATTTATGCTTCAAGCATCTAGTGACTTTGCTGCAACAATTTGGGTAATTGACCAATAAATTTTGCAGCATCTAAACTTTCCAAAGCTTGCTCTGATACTCGTGAAATTTTGTAGTTATGGAGATTGCAATGTGTAGTCACGAAATTGCAAAGCTTATGAACTATAGTATCGGTGTCGATACTATGCTTAGCATTTTGGTGTTATCAAAAGTAACAGGTATGGAAATTGTAAGGTGAGCAGAAAATATACAAAAGTTTGATAAAAAAAAACTTGCCAAATTTCATTAAATTCGGTTCAGTGGTTACAGCGTGAAACCGTAACAGGTAGACGGACTGACGGACAAAGCTACTTTTGCAATTTTAACAATAGCCATTAAACTATTAAAATCTCGTCACAAAGCTATGAAATATGCGTAGCACATCTCGTGCTTTCATTAGGGTCAATTTATTAGTTTTCATTTCAAACATTCTAAACATATTACTAAACAATTCACCAAAAACAATTTTAGATATAAAGATATTTCTGTTCTATACACACTTTATGTAAAACAAATTTTACTATGACCCATCAAATTGACTTCTCGATTGAATGAGCTGCTTAGTAATTCTTAACGATGATGTCAGGTACCGGCATGGAAGACCCACCAGTGGAGCAAGTCTGACAACAAGCCTGCAAATAGGAAATTCCACTTCAAACAGATCGCTCGAGCAGTCAAGTTTGCTTCCAAACTATTCAGCAGAGCCCTCTCTAAGCGCATCAAGGCGACGATACTATACGCAACTGAAACAGGCAAATCTGAACAGTATGCCAAAGAATTAGGAACTATATTTGGTCACGCCTTCAATGCTCAGGTAAGTTTTACAAGCTACTTATCGCCAAGTCCTAGGTGTACGTGTAAAGTCGAAGAGAATTTCTTTATGGAGAGTAAGCGATTCGATATGAGGTAATAGCAGCTATCGAAAACTATCAAACTAGTAGATGACGTAGAAAAGTAATTTCAAAACTGCTTGCAGGTACTTAACATCCATAAATTTTAAGTAGGTTGTACAATAAGAATGTATCTCTAGATTCTTATTTCCTTTGATCACGACGTAACATTAGATGTATTTTACTGATTTAATTAAATTTTCGAAGTTTGCTCATACTTTATAGAAAGGTTCTTATGGAATAAAAAATAAAACAAACGTTTGAAAATTTCAGTAACTATGATACCTAACAATAGTAGCATATAGAAATATATTAAAACCTCACTTTTGAAAAAGGTTTAAATCTATTCACAGTTTTTTTTGAAACCGTGGTCACGAAGAACAAAGTTATTTAATTAAATCTCTATAGAACTGCTGCAGTCCATTGTCTATCAAGAACTTTATTTCAAGCTAGCTTCTAATTTCGCTAGCCTTATTGACTTAATATTCCCCGCGGAAATTAAAAAAAGGTTTTGATATTTGGTCAGAATACCAAAAGATATTTTTTCATGCAGTGAATTTTACTTTTGAGTATTACACCTAAACCCATTCTAAACGGATTAAAATTTCTAAGATTTCAATTTTGAGCAATATCTGCAACTGCATAAGGTCCAATTTTGGTTACACGTTATAAAATTTCTTCAATCTAGGAAGTTCTGGCGTAAAGTTGAATATAGGCATCCTAGAAAAATTCTATTAGGTAGTTCCTTTGAGAGACCTTTGTACACAACTTTATAGGTACCAAAGGGTACGGGCCGTACAAGAATTGTTGATATTTTTATTATAACTGTTGACGTGTATATTAGCTATTGTTATAATAATACAGAGGACTACCGACTCAATTCGTGTTTCTACAATAGTAATGGGTACCACCTAAGACTACATCGCCACTTACCATCAGTTTCGATTGTAGTCAAACATTTACTTATGGTAGGATAATGTAGTTTAGGATGAATATGTTAATATGAGAAATTCACTTGTTTGAAAGTGTCTTTCACTCGGGTTTTTTTTGTAAAAGTTTTAATTAGTGTAAATATTATGTTCAAACATTGTACGAGAAGTTTCTTTCGATATTTCTTCTCCTCTTTATTTTTGCTGTTTCAATATGGTAGGTTCAATTTATTACAAATACATTACAATACTACTACAAGAAAGAACTTATTTGTAGAACTTAGTAGTAGTTACTTTTATATTAGTAGAAAATTGATAAAAGAAGTAAAACGTTCATTACTTGAACAAATGCTATTCAATTTTGATATTAAATAATAATATTATCGTACAGGTACACTGCATGTCAGAATATGATGTATTTTCAATAGAGCATGAAACACTCCTGCTGATTGTAACATCTACGTTTGGAAACGGTGAACCACCAGCAAATGGAGTGGTAAGTAACGATACTTTAATAATGTTTAATACATGTGTAATATGGAACATATTATAAATAATTTATCCTTATTTCAGGACTTCGCCGAACATCTCTTTCAAATGATGTACAATGAACAAAAAAATCAAGGAAATAACACAGGAGATAGCAATGGGTCTGTATATAACGTATTCACTACAGCAATCATCACCTTAATGAATACAATATTCGATTTTGATACATTTAATTAATTTGTTACAGAACATTTAAAATGCCAAAATCAAGGTCATTGATAAGAGCGAACAGTGTAATGGCTTCTACTATGGAATTCAAAAGACAGGTCTCTAGAATGGAGTCTAACAAAAGTGACAGTTATAGTTTTAAAAGACAACTCTCTAGATTAGAATCTAATAAAAGTAAGTTGATTTATCGAAAAAATATTACTTAGGCGATAAGAGTTCAATTTGTTCGTAATCAAGAGAAAGTAAACGATGGACGGGTTGAAAAACAGTAGGCATGGTTGGTAAAAAGTGACAAAGCCAATAGTGGTGGCGTATCTTGAGCGCTTCCGTGTTTTAGGAGACATGTAAAACGTCGAACCTAGTTGTTATCGACAGTCGTTAAGCTTTGTTGGAGGTCTTTAGGCGACTTAAAACCAACCGACACTTGCCAATCCAAATAGCTAATGCTACTAACCCTTCTACTAATCCGCATTGTAGCAGCGTAGTGCAAAAGTAGTAGGCCTCCTTAGTTATGTTTTTTAATGTTATTAATATCTTACATTATCTGATTATTGTAAATCATCCACAACAGGCAGCATTGCTGGTACATCAACAGCAGAAAATATAGGAGCACTGAGCAATGTTTATTATGCAGTATTTGCACTTGGATCCAGTGCATATCCAAAGTTTTGTAATTTTGGCAAGAATATTGACAAGGTTCTTGAAGATTTAGGAGGGGAAAGACTTTTAGAGGTTGCATGTGGTGACGAGATATATGGCCAAGAACAGCAATTTAAAGATTGGTCTTCTAACATATTCCGGGTAAGTGAATTTTTCGAATGTCACTTAAAGTTCAAATTCAATTCATTCCTTACATTGATGATATAGCAACTAATGATTCCAAATAAAATGGATTCAACATCCTGATTTGCGTTTATACTTTCAGGTAGCTTGTGAGACTTTCTGTCTAGAAGAGAATGATATGGTAAAAGACGCAAAAAAGGCACTTGCACAGATGCCATTAACAGAAGAAACTGTAAGGTTGGGCAAAAGTGACAATGTTCCTACAGTGAAAAAAGCCCTTGAAACCAGTTTCAGGAAACAATTAATCACGTGTAAAGTTAAAGAAAACAAACATTTAGGAGACTTTTGTGCAGATCGCGCTACAATATATGTGGACATGGAAGCCACCGTAAGTGATTAATAGAAATTGGTTGAAATAAGAATTTATGTCAGTTATTATTTTATATTCCCATAATTATATTAATATTATGTTTTAGAATGACGTCAAATACGAACCAGGGGATCACGTTGGCGTTATGGCTTGTAATCGTAAAGAAATAGTTGACGTTGTTTTACGAAGACTGAAAGATATAGACAATTTTGATAAGCCCTTCCAACTGCAGACTTTAAAAGAGACCCTTACGCCTACTGGTAAGACTTTATATTATTTTTTATATTAAAACTTGTATTCAATGCGAACAACAAATTGAATAACGTTTTAATAAGAAGTTAAATGAAATACAAAAATATTTTATATATCTACATTAATTAGTTTTTATAACAATATCTGTACAAGTATTGTTTTTAAACAGATAAAATACTGAAGTTGTTCACAATAGTAATTTTTAATATTTTGTGTGGCTAAGGCTAGAAAAAATTGCAACATTAAAGTCACTTAAATTTATTTTAGGAGCAGTTAAAACCTGGGAACGACATGAGCGTATACCTTCTGTTTCCGTTAGAGATATGTTTTCAAGGTTTTTAGATATCACCACTCCACCTACAACAAGACTCTTGAAGTATCTGGCTACGGCATGCAGTGATCAGATTGAAACTAAATATTTAATGGAGCTAGTAGAGGTAGGATCTAACTTTAATATTTCATTATTACTCTTAAATAAATTAACTTCCACCTTAACAATTAGCGTTCCAATGATATAGCTTGTTTATGCAAAATGTTATTGAAAAACTTAAATTTAAATTATTTTACAGGATACAAACAAATATGATGATTGGAGGCATCACTATTACCCTCATCTCGCTGACGTGTTGGACCAAGTACCATCCTGTCGGCCTCAAGCAGCCTTACTTGCAGCACTGTTGCCGCCTCTCCAGCCGCGATTCTATTCTATATCATCATCACCCTTAGCGCATAAGAACAGAATACATATAACCGTTGCCGTAGTAGTATATAAAACTCAAAGTAAGAACCTTTTTGAAAATTCACTATAAAATTCACTTTTTTGAATTTATACAAAAAACATATTAACACATTATCATAACTTTTAAAAAATTTACAATAAGTTCTATTGCTCGCAGATGGAGAAGGATCAACACATTATGGTGTGTGTTCGACTTACCTCCAAAGTTTGAAAGCTGACGACGAAGTATTAGTATTTGTAAGGCAGTGAGTAAAATTGTTTTTGTTGTTTTGTGCGAATTGAAAATGATTTATTTTTTGCGCTTAATATATTGTAATAAATTGTGTTACTATTAAATAATTTGTGCAAATAAATTATAAAGTCTATAACTAGAAACAATAAGAATATTGTTTCTGAGTTCGTAGTTGAAAACTTTCATGAAACTTGGCTGCTATTGTTTACTTTTAACAAACAACTGCCTAGTTAATTTACAGAAATACAATAAAGGCCTTGTTCTAACTTTAACAGACAGTCACATAACTTATTCTTTACTGAAAACCAAAATACTAAAACAAAAATTGTTTTTACAGAGCATCCAGTTTCCATATGCCCAAAGATATTTCGGCACCACTAATTCTCGTGGGTCCCGGTTCTGGTATTGCGCCATTTAGAGGATTTTGGCATCATCGAAGACAACAACTAAAGACTTCCAAATCGAAAACCGGACCTATATGGCTGTTCTTTGGCTGCAGATATAAAAGTATGGATTTGTATAAAGACGAAAAAGAACAAGCTTTAGAGGAAGGTATATTATCTAAAGCAATGGTTGCTATGTCAAGAGAGGCTGGCACAAGTAAAGTAAGTTGATCTGCAAAAAGTCTTATTGAACAATTGATTCCCTATTTACTTCTATACCATTTCATTTGCAAATCTATTTTTCCAGAAATACGTACAAACTCTTCTAGAAGACGAGGGTGCTGACATAGCTCGCATGTTGGTAGAAGAAGAAGGACATTTCTACGTATGTGGAGACTGTAAGATGGCAGAAGAAGTTCAACAGAAACTGAAGGAAATAATCAAAGAACACTCACATATGACTGACGATGAAGTAGACGAATTCATAATAGATATGATGGTAAATACATATGTATAAGTATGCAAGTTAAATATTGAAAATTTTACAAAGGTAATGTAATTTATACTAAAATACGGAAGCAATTATTCTGCAAATCAATACCAAAAAGGGAGATTTTATGTAAGTTTGGGAGTTATTAAAATGCAGTATCATGTGTTTGTTAGCGTGAAACTGAATAATAGGTTATTGATTTTGTTATTGATTGATGTGTAACTATTAATAATGTAACTATTAATAAGAACAAAGTGAAAATAACACGTTATTATTCCTTTTCAGGACGAGAACAGATACCATGAAGACATATTCGGGATCACACTACGTACGTCCGTAGTACAAAGCGCATCCAGGGAAACTGCGAGGCGGTCGCGGCTTGAATCTGTTCGATCTCAAAGTTAGCCCGTATACTGAAACAATAAAATATAGACCTCATAAAGTATCACTTTAGGTTCAATTTCCAGCATTTACTCAAAGAACATGATTGGTGAGTCGTATATGTTCGACCAAAAAATGTACTGTAAATAACTCTATATAAAGTTCATATTTCATTGAAGTTTCATTCGGAATTTAGATAGCCTTGAGTTGATATAATGTGCGCTATCCTTAAATGTATGTTAATGTAGACTTTGATTTGACGTTTCATTACTTACACATGTATTCAAGCATATTATTCAAAGTTTGTGAAATTATTTGTGGAGAAACGTACTTGTTTGTACTAAATTTACATATTATATTGTAATTTATTATGAAGTAATGAGAGATTTAAAGATATATTTTATAATTTAATTTAAAATCTGTATCTGAAGATTGAAATACGAAGATATGTTAGGTGACCCTACGACATTCTGAGAAGATTTTTGATTAAAAAATATTTAAATGTTTGCACTACGACACCGCCCTTTATATAGCATAAGCTTAAAATAATAATGCGCTAAGAGATGGTGGTATTGCCCTAGGACTTTGGTTCATTAATTAGCTCATAATTATTAAGTCAATAGCTATAATAATAATTTAAAACTAATATAAATAAATAATTATAAAACCCTGGCCGCACCCGATGCTTCATGGATTTCTCCATATCAGTCAATGAAAAAAAAACATATCTGCTGTATAATCTGGTATAATGTAGAACAAGTATTGGCAAGCCCCCGGCCTGTATGCCATTTCGGTGTGACCCACAGAGACACATGAAATGTGGAACGCACCTTATGATGTCCAATACATAGGAATCTCTCAGTTAGCATCCTTGAATTATGATTTCATCCTAATTTGCAGTAATATAAGCGCATTATTCAATAGAACTTTTCCTATTGTAAATCTGTAAGCAAACTTGAGATCCCCTACGATCTCAATAGGTCCTAGGGTCTGCAAAGGCTATGATTATATTTAAAATTAAGTTAATGTTTAAATGCAAAATAATCAAAATATTATTTTTAAGCTCCATTTAATAATGTAATTGCTTCAATGCATTTAATATATCGTATTGTGTAACAAGAATTAGGTTGATAAGTAATTTAATGATCTGAGATTAATTTTGAAGTATGTATTGGTCTAATTAAAAATAATACAGGATCTGAAATTTAGGTACATTGATATAATATTCTTTATTGTAGTTAAAATTTTATAGTTAATTTATATATCACAGTTAAGACACGTATAATTTTATTTTTCTCATGCACAAAATAAAAACAAATTATAATTGTTATTGTTTATTATTTCCTGTTTCTTGGATATCAATACATTACATTTAATTAAGGTTGTCTTCCTCTTAGATATCAATACGTTTCATTTAATTAATATTTTATGTATTATTATTTATATATTTTAGTGAGTTAATATTTCCTGTTTCTTGGATAGCAATAGATTTCATTTAGTTAAGGTTTCCTGTATCTTTGATATCAACATACTTCATTTAGTTAAGATTTTCTATTTCTTGAATATTAATATATTTTAATCAATTAATATTTCCTGTTTCTTGGATATCTATAGATTTCAGTTGGTTTCAGTTTCCTGGTTTCTGTTACTGCGTTGATTTTTCTATCATTTATTTTGGTACTGGTTTTTGGTATATACTACTGGTACTGGTTTTTGATGCATATTGTATATCCCAGTATATAGTTATATTCGTGCTTTAGAATAAAATTAAATAAGGCTCGATACTTGTGCGCTGTTTAAAAGTCAACTTCAAGGTGGATATTTTCATTTCAAACCTCTGCCGCTTTGTGCGCATTCCAAAAACAAACTATTAACTCTTTCTGCGAACCACGTGATCGTAAATTTCAATCTGAGTGTATTTAGGTGAATGAATTCTTTGCTTCATGGTATTTTGCCCGGGATTTTGTTGAGGATCTGGGCAAATTATTTTATGGTCATGGCGATTTTGGAACAGCAACCCCTTTTCGGGATCCATGATTGGCTGGAACGATAAAATATTCCTTATAAAGTTCCTGTTCGATTACGATACAACTTCAAGTCAAGAGTGAATAGTGTTATAAGTTAGTGCGCTTTACCATCCACTTACCATCAGGTGGGATCGGAAAAAAAAGTGCAAAAACTCCCACTTATAATTCTTAAATTCAAATATTTTGTCTTAAGAACCAATAGCTCGATTATCGTTAGTCAAAAATACAACAATCCCAAGTGCAGTACTTGGTATCACACTATAAAATATATAAATAAAAAATCTGAAATCAATTAATCCTAAGGTCTCGTTAGACAGGAGCTATCTATCATCTGCTTTCCATAGACATTTTAGACTAATTCATAAGTTCAGGCAGGCCAGAAGCAAAAGAACCTATTAAATAAACTTTGTTTAAAAACAAAATGTAATCTATTATCATTTACTACCCCTATTGTCATTAAATTTCTTAATGTGTAACATACACACACACACACATCAAAATGATCACTCGGCACTTACGAGTACAAAACTGGGATACATCTGCCACAATCCTTAAATTGACGGAAGCATTGAAATTTTTGCCCCTAGCCCATTCATTTACCGATCGTGCCCGATTTAACACCGCCTTTTACCTACGATCGGTGCAAGTCGCCGGGCTATGAGCTAAAACTTTTAGTAAGCCAACAAAGTCATATAAAAATATGACTAATAAATAGATGAGCATAAAATGCTTTTATACGTTGGATTCATGATAAAACCACACAGAGAATTACGTATGCAGCTTTTGACGCGTTGCATAATTTCACTGCACAGACTAATAAGCTGTGTCGGTCAAATTTTACTGAAATACCAGCTTACCTCTAGCGGAATATTTTGGTACTAAACATTAGAAACATCAATCAGGAGGTATTAAATTTATCATTCGGAATCAGCTATTTGTCATACATGAATTATGTTTAATAGTCGCAATTCGTGAAATAAATTGTCAAATGCGAATTAATTACAATATAATATTTAATAAAAAAAATACTCACGAATTGAGTACCCCTTCCTTTTTTGAAGTCGGTAAGAGAATCATGTTTATAATCTTTTTTTATTTATTGTTACTTTAACAGTTGTAGCAAAACATTGTATTGGTCTAGTCCTCCTCAGTACCGAGAAGTTCGTGTTCAGGTAGTGAGCCATTAAAGACTTGCAACACATGTACCAACTAACTGACCCGGCATACATTATTCTGTCATATAACTTTTACCTGTGATCTCGCGAGATTAAACCCTTGTCCGGGACAAAAAGTATCCTAAGGTCATTCCGCAACCTTCCTCAATAAATGGACTATGTAAAACAAAAAGATTTTTTCAAATTGGACCAGTAGTAGATTAAGGCTTTCAAAAAAACTCTTCAGCTTTATAATCTACAAGGTCCAGAGCCCTGGTAAGACAAAAAAGACAGGGACGTCGTAATAAGTATTCTTCCTCCATATCCCTTTGGATGAGAGAGAGTTCTGAGGTACGAAACACGTACCAACTATGTAGGTCGAAATACCAACTTTAACAATGAGAATACAACAGTGACTAGTGAAACAATACAATGTAATTTCACAGAAACAACTGGAAGCTGGTGCAGCTTTGTGAACCTGAATAAGAAATTTTAGAGCAATTTCTTGAAGAAAGTTTGCTGTTGAAATTAAACTTACACATACCTATTAAATTGAATTTTATCCTTTTTAACCATTGAGACATCTACTAACGTACTGAAGAAGGAGCGCAGAACAAACGCCTGGTTATATTTTGAAAAATTTCAAGCGATAGCTTCTGCAGCGCTTAAATGATAATTTAAAGTCTTAACGTACTATTCGGAACCGTAGCGCTAAAAATAATAAGTAGGTACACGTTGGAGAGTTCTATACTATTCTATCTTATCCTATCCTACACTATACTATCCTATCCTATCCTATCCTATTTTATCATATCCTATTCTATTTACTGTATTCTAAATTTGACAAAGAAAAAAAATATAGTCTGGAGTAAAACTTGGCGGAAGTTACCTTATAATTTCTACTAATATTACTCCTGACAGTGCCATGTCTCCAGTGATAGTAACCAAGGTCCTTGTCCGTCGGCCACAGCATTTTGTTGGACTTGAAGAAGGGGGCCCAGTCTTCGGAGACCAGGCGATGTGCGTAATCAATGTAGCCGGATATTTCAAAACCACCCTTTGTAAAGTGACGAATGAAAATAACGGTCTGGAAAAAATATTGGCATATTAATTAAAATAAAACTAGGGAATAGAAAGCAAGAGAAACTACATTTTTTCAAGAACTAAAGTCAGCCTATCAAAAATTGTATAGTAAAAAACCGTTGATTCTCTAATACATAGGTATATCACAAATCACATATAACATTAATACACCCAGAATTATAAGGTATCCGTCTGATATTAACTGGCCGGACCAAAAATCGACATCAGGTCCGTTCATACATATATAGTGCAGTGTTACCAAGAAAGAAGCCCTGTAACTACAGAACCATAAGATTATTAATAAATAAATAATAAAATTATAATAAATAAATAATAAAATGATTTATTAGATAACTCTATTCTCTCTTATGATTGTATAAGCTTCAAACGTTGGATGTATATTTCAGTTATTGAATTAGCAACGTAGCAAATGATATGGTCAGGTTTTTAGAGTTTCTGATAAATACTATAATGGGTGACCGCTAGTGGTTAGGAGCGCGAGCAGTCTAGGGACCTCGCCATCCGTCGCCGGCGCACAGGATGCAGAAGGCGGGCATGCAGCCTGCACCTCCTGCCCCCATAACAAAAGCCGGTCGGGCGGCGGATACGGGAATTCGTCGTCCGACGTAACGGCTCGGGTTGAAAGGCGCACTGGTGTCGAGTGCGCCTTTACCCAAGCGGGAAGTTGAAGGCCGACGGGCTTTCCCGCTGGCCGCTCCAACTCTCTCATCAAGTCTCATCATTAGTGGAGCGAGAATAGCACACGTCATGTCCCGATGCGAGTTAGATGAGTGTTGACCGTTAACAGGAGGCAGTATGTACCTTAAAGCTAGTACGATAAAAATGCGGTTGTGAATGTTTCCTTGTCACCGTTCATTTCTTTCCTATTAAATTACATTTTGTTTCTGCTATTTGCTGGCACCGTTAGGCGCGGAACTCTAACTTGTGTATTAAAACATTTTGTATTTTAATGATAATTTTTTTACATATTTTTCAGTTACACATGTCTACTTATCACCGTCAATTTAAACTTCATTGTTTTTTCTATTTCGTCGGTATTAGGGACGAACAGACATGTTTATAAAGTACGAAAGTATAGGGAACTAGATTCCGCTCGCGTGTTACTAATCAGATAAAAAGTGGACTAAAAACTCCACATAAAAAAACACATCAAACCGTCGTTTCCTTTTGACTTGAAAGACGGACAAAGTATGACACTTTCACATTTATATTATCTGTATTAATACTATAAAGCTGAAGAGTTTGTTTGTTTGAACGAGCTAATCTCAGGAACTACTACACCGATTTGAAAAATTATTTCTATGTTAGATAGCCCATTTATCGAGAAAGGGGTTATCACCACGCTTAGACCGCTAGCAGCGGAGCACCAATGAAGGAATGTTTCAAATCGGGGGATTTTTTGCTATTGAGAGCTTCCGCTGCATTCGGTGCGTAGACGGTTAAAGTTTCTCAAAAATCATGTAGAACAAAAACGAAGTCGCGGGGTAAAGTAAGCGTTAGCCCAAAGTAACTATTCTCCACAGACGAACCCGCGGGTGGAAGCTAGATTAATAAAAAAATTCAAATAGAACGCTACGTTTAGTTTCTTTTCCATATGTTT
>DWJZ01005349.1:0-14166 GCA_018249125.1 Asbolis capucinus | reverse complement strand
TTTTTTCATATAGTACTTGTTATATAGTCCTTTTTAATTTTGATCGACATTTGACACTAAGTTTTTAATTATCTTTAATAATGCGTATTTAATTGGCTACGACCACGTTGAGAATGTTCTAGTTTTATTACTTGAAGAAGTCGTTTTAAGTCGTTTTTTACAAGCTTTTATTTAACTTGCAGTGTATGTTTGTATATTAGTATATTTGTTTAAAGTAAATGAATGGAAGCATCTAGAAATGTCACTTAACATTAAAATACTACCAATGTTATAAATGTGAAAGTTTTTGAATACGTTTGGATGTTTGTCTTTCCTTCACGCGCCGGCCCTTCAAAGGATTAAGACGAAACTTGTCACACGGATATATCACAACTAGGTAATGAAGATAGGATAGATTTTATCCTGGTTGTAGGTTCCTCTGATCATTTGGACATTTATATGTTTGAATGTTCGGGTTTCCTTGACGCACTAACCGTTAAATGGATTACAATAGAGCTTGGCATACATGTCTAGGAAATCAATGAACATGGGATAGATTTTATCCCGACTGTAGATTTCCCGGATGATGTGTACATTTATATGTTGAATGTTGCTTTTCCTTCATACGCTATCCGTTAAATAGATTAAAATGAAACTTGGCTTACATGTAGATATAATACAAAGCTAATTTTTATCAACAGACGAAGCAGGCGAAGTCACTAGTAAAAAATATTACAATAATATAATTGGCTATATTTATTGATCCACCTATAATTTTAATACCACATTAATATGCTAATAATTTCGGCAACTTTTTAAAGTCCATAATTAAATTTGGGTCCGTTTACGAGTGCGAGATACGAAGTAAGTTCTCGTTACAAGCCTTCGTGCCCGCAGAGCTGAACTTTGGTAATTATCCAAAGTTGGGTATCCACTTGGGTACGTCCATATTTAGGATTAACTTTATTAAGTAAAGGTAATGTTCTATCCATAAAACTATGTGTGGATAAAAATGCTAAGTCTACGCCTTACAGCTCTTATTGATATATCTTTGTTAATTGTGAACCGATTCCGTTAAAAATAATATTAATACGTAATTCGTAAAATTAAAATTAGCGTGATTTTGTTCACGCACAGATAAACAGACAGTATTAGGTACATTATAATAATAGATGAGTTCAACCCAATAAAAATTTTTTTTGCAAAAAAAGTTTATGTTTTTCCTTAAATACTCTATCTCTGTAACAATTTTCATCGAAATATGATTCAGTAGTTTAGGCGTGTAAATGTTGCTTTCGGATTTATAATATTAAGAAAGAAAGATTTATTTTGACGACAAATTTTATAAGAAAGAACGATTTATTTTGACGACAAATAACGGATGAAATAAAAACTAACATTAAAACATAAAAATAATTTAACGCCGAAAATGGACCACACTCAGCTTGGAAGTGGCGAGCCACCCACGACCCACAACTGCTGATTTTCAGTGTGGACAAAAATGTATACAGTTTTAAAAAGTCGTCTAGGTCATATACATGGAAGAAGTATACTCAATCTAGTTTAGTACAATTTTTAAAAATAGAAGCTAAATTCCAACATAACCGGGCTGGACATCGAAACTTTGGTAATTACCAAAGTTTGTCCGGGATCCGGGCTTGCGTATTTACCGTGCATTTTTAGAGGCTTTTAAATGTACGGTGGACGTCATTAATGAGGTCATTGAGGCCCCATGCTATTTCATATATTATACTTAACTGTTTTATGAATATAAAATAGCTTCCATTTTTTTAAATTCTTTTGAAACCGGCTTACTTTCATTTATATGAGTTAACTTGGTTGGACAGTTGGTCTAGTGGTTAGTCTGCTGAGCAGGAGGTCGTGTGTTCGATTCCCAACCAGGATCAACTTTTTGTGATGAGCAGAAATGTTTGTTCTGTATCTGGGTGTTGTAAAAATATCTGTAGGTATTTAAAATTCACATGTATATTTATCACTTATCTGATCACCGCATTACAAGCTAAAAAGCTTAGTTTGGGATCAAATGGTAGCGTGTGATTTATCGTGGGATAAAAAAAGTAACTAATCTCGCTTCGCTTCAGAATCGCTAAGCTGTAGACGGGATTCTTCATTGATATAATAATATACAATTGTAGTACATTGATTATCAGATCTACAGTTTCGCAAACAAATAGATAAACAAACAAAAAATCTAAAGATCATTACAACTTCAATATTAAATATATTCCATATATAGAAAGATTAGTTATAGATGTATTATTGACAAACATAAAAATAGAAAATGTTAACTTCTTCGATCACTAACAATTGAAACAAGCCGCCGGGCCATGCCTTCTAAAACAATTTAACGAAAACAAATTCTGAAAACTTATAAAAATATTAATATTTATTTTCACTCTAACCTTAATACAGTACTTTCTTAAGAAAATACTACAAAAAGGATACAGAGGCGAGCAGTTGCTAATATTAAAATACACGAGGTTTAAAATTCTTAGCTCAAACAAAAGGGTAGTCCATTTTAAACATTTACTTTTTTCGTCTCGCACTCAATACAAAGCAAAGGAATCCTACACAGACTATACAATAAGATACTGATTAACTAGGAGTAAAGACTTGCGCGTATTATATCCACGCCGCAACATAACTAGATGCACATTTATTTTTTTTCCTCCTATTTATTAGTCATCCTAATTTTCATTCTAATTTTGTCACCTGTCTCGAAGCTTGTGTTTTGGTATTTCTGAAATCCTTATTAACACTCGTTGCTCCAAATTGTACTGTTTTTCTGCTTTTTTCATCTTCGCCGCTGATACCAGTGAGTTTATCACTTCGTTCTTTGCCGGTAAAACCCACGTCTCGGGTCATTAACTTCTTATAGCATGTGTTTAAAAAAAAATAGCTTACGTCTTATACATGTCTAATGAATTATTTGCTTCTAAAAATAAATCAAACAATTCGCTGAGGTAAGAAAGATTCAACATCAAAATAAAGCATCGTGATTGGTCGAAGCTATTTTCGACGGATCGTAATAAATCTTACCAATTGGCGGTTTATCGCGTGCGGTGTGTAATGTGGTCAGTTAGACTAATATTTTGCCATAAAACTTTGTGTTAGGCACGGATCTTAGAAGTTGTTTAATAGCGTTATGACGTATAAGAATTTTAACTCAGTACCGTGCCAGCCGATAGGATATTGTAAGAGGTGATTGTAGATGATAGGACTTTATTTTTGGTAGGAATATTAATAATATTATTACTGATATATTTCAGTGGATCCCTCTTGGCTAGAAACTAGATTCTAGCTTGTGTTCACCACCATCAGGCGTATTTAATGTTATCTACTGCCCTTTATTTATTACTTTCTTAGCTTTCTTTACTTTCCTTATCAAGAGCCAATTCTTTTTTCTTAACAGAACTTATCGGCCGTGTTCCTATGGTACATTAAAAATATCAGAACATGTGTGATGAACCATACGGTACGTTTGCTCGTTGTCATTTATTTTTATATACCAATATTGTCGAGTGTGCAAATATACACGTATAATGCAAGTATTTGTCATCTTTGCAAATACTATGCAAAGATCTTTAAAAAGGTTCTTTTAAAAACATGGGAATTCTGACAATTTACCCGTAGTACACATTTTACTTTTAGAATTTATTTCTTTATCCATTTCATTTCCATACATCTCATTATATGGGGTAACGGAATGTCATGAATATTTTGTTCAAAATATTTGTTTTTTTATCCCCTTTGTTCCCCTTAATGATATTCTAGGGGAAGCCGATTCACTTTTAGAACACATTGCACAAAATATAATTAAGTGTGTGAACCTTTGTGACTTTCTAACAGGTACATAAATCATATACGCAAAAGTTTGTATAGTTTGTTTTTTACTTTAACTGTAACATTTTTTAAAGCCAGAAATCAAATTTACCAGGCTACAGTGCAAGAATTAATGCCAAATCATACAAGACGATAAGCAAACCTCCAGAGATCCATTCTGAAAGAAGTATGTCATGCATTGGGTCCCTAATGAGTTCAAGTCATAACCATAATAACTCACACCTGCTTTCAAAACCTCTACCCACAATTAGAGAAACGGAAAATAGAACATGCATGATACAGCCATACCAAACGCGTTTTAATTCCGACAAAAAGCTCAAAAAATCGCACCGCGCATTTGAAAGACTCGGATTAATAGCAGACGTGGAATTTTCAGATGGATGCACATTTTGTATGCAAAAATTGCACATGGTAGGACTATTAATTTTTCTGAGTACATCTCTGTGGGGTATCCCGATGTCATTTATTTAAAAGCGAACAGGTGTGCCGTTGGGTTTCATTTTATATATGGGTTATGTAAAATCAATTATTTGCACTGATTTTAATTAACGACTTTTGTGCTAGCGTGTGCATAGCTTTATCATTGTTAGGAACTGTATACAGTGAATTGCAGGGGTTCTTAAATGATGGGCTGCGAGCTGGAACCGGGCCGCTAAAATAAAATTTCAGGTCGCTTCAGTAGTTAAACAAATACATCATCTCACCCCATAACTATCCCACAGCTGGGTTTCGATCCCCTCTATTATGACGTGTACATATATGCCCTAGTCTACCACACTTGCCAAGTGCGGATTAGTAGACTTTCTACATATTCGAAAACGGTATAAGAAACTCTTAGTAGTGCAGGTTTCCTTATTACCTTATTAAGGACGGATATCTTGAATCTACATATATATACTTCACCACGCTACTCTAATGCGCATTGGTGGAGGGGATAGTTGCGAAACCAAGTGTCGGAAGTTCTAATGCCACCAGAAGTCTCCGAAATGCTTAACAGAAGGCTTAACGGCTCAACGACAACAACCGAGACAACGGCTTTACGTGCCCTTTGAAGTAAGCGCTCATAAAATTTAGTCACTAGCGGTCACCCATCCTCCTACCGACCACGCCCACTGTTGCTTAACTTCTTCGACCACATTGTCACAAACCGGCGCGCTATGAGCGTCTCAAACTGTCTCACAAACCTTAATAATAACTACAACATAGATTATTCTGTAGCAAATTACAACTACAGAACGCGAACATTTTCAACGGAAACAATTTTCTTGAAACTTAGCAAAGATTTCCACCTACCTACTTTATCAATCTGTGTAACACTTTGCATAAGTTTCGAACAAAATTTGCATAAACCTTGCTATTTATGCAAAAGTAGTGGAAATATATTTTTGTTTTAGTTTAATGGAATTTTGCAGGTCACCCCGCAATCTGGGATATTTGCATAATCCTTTTCGTTGTAGGTAAAAGGTTTAATTTTGAATGAAGTTTCACTGAGGAACTGAGCTGTTACGGTTCGAGATTTCTGTGGCAGATGAATGTTTGTTTTTGGTTTAATAGTGTTATTTGTGATCTAGTTGCGATATAGGAAATCGCAGTTTTAGGGAATGAGTAAGTGTTTATTTATTTGTTATTCTATATTAACTTTTTGATTGAATTGGATTTTGAATTTATCGACTATTGTACGTATAATATTTTATTATGTAACTGTTTTTAATGTCTACTTTTTCAACCAGGTGACATGCATGTGCATTGATCGAAACATTCTACAGAATCATAATGGACTTTTAAAATACTTTTTTGAAAAAGAAACGTGATTCTAAGCTTTTATTTAACTTGCACTTGGGCACCGTGTTCGTTTATAATTCTCCCTCTTACTTTACAGAGGTGAAATTTTGCAAATTGCTTCATTTTAATAAAAATGCATTTTATGATAAGCTGGACTCATTTTATATATTTATGTATAACTATGTATGTATTGGTATCCAGTATTATTGTTTATTATTTATTTAATTGTATAGCACACACACGCTGTGGATTTTCTTAAAAATAATTTACGTTTACAATTGCCCTCGGACAACTTATTCCAATTGTTAGCAATATACTTCTGCAGAAATAGCCTTGAATTAAATTTACAAAATACGATTTTAATTGCAAACGGGTACTCACGATCTGTTTATTACTATACTGATATTTCGACCCAGTTGTATGGTTATAGGCACGCCAGTCTTGCCGTGACAATAACTCATGAAACTGGGTCGAATTATCGGTATAATGATAAACCGATCGTGAGTACTCGTTTGCATTTAAAATGTTTAGTACCCGCAACGATATAATAAAGAAAGATACGGTACATACTATTGTATTTTTTAAAAAGTGAATATGTCTACAGCCAAAGGAAATTTTAAATTTACATTACTACTAAAATTTTATGATTTCTGACATAGATACATTTCAAACATACATACATCACATATAGGGCGTGTGAAGTCTCGTTGGTCATAAAACTATGCCTTATAAAGCATAAAATGGGTCATCCTATATCTCGCCTAGGCTTATTTTTACGACACACTTTCATACTTCATGGTGTTATGAATTTATGCTTTATTATAGTATTTACGGCAGTCATATTACATCAAATTATTTTTGTGTTAGCGTAGAGGTTTTATAGAGGATAAAATGGACATGAAATTTGATGGAATCTTTTGTCTTAACACTTAAATTTATGGGGGTTCGCAATTTTTGTTCCAAAATAAACGTACGCACAGCTGGCTTGTATCCTTGTGCCCTTATAGGTAACGTGTGCATGACATGATTGGAAAAGAAACATTTATGTGTCAAATTTTTTCTCTCGGGAATCGTATCAAAGAGACGTTAATACAATACAGTATAAATATTCTTTACTGCACACCAAATTTATACAAAATACATTGATACTTCAATTCAGAGAGCAATCGGCGGTCTCAATGCTACGTAGCAATTTCTTCCAGACAACCTTGTAGTTGAATATCCGTGGGATTATGAAATTGAATAATAATAGGTAAGTTGTATTATATATAGATATTAAGAGCTTTAAGAAGGATTAAGTTATTAAGTACCTAAATTGTAAAGGCGTGAGTTGAATAAGTGAATACGATCATAGTTGTGTGTACAATAAAGGATATTGTATTGTATTAGTGTGTTCCTAGCCTATTGGTTTAAGTTTTACGTTATGAGCTTTAAAAACTACTTTTAAGGGAACATAGTGTTGTGTATGTTTTGTAGGTAGATTAAAAATGATTTTATTTTTACCCTACCCTACTGTTACGCGACAAATTCAATAAATCCATTCTGCGATCGTCTCTTATTGAATACATCACAGATATTATGATCTATTGTTTGTATCTTGCTGTGTCCTATGGATTGTATCCTTCTTTCATTCTATAAACCAGAACAGCTGATCACCGGATGATAATTCCATTGCTAAGTTACCCAATTAATATTTCCCCACTTCGTAAAAACTTAGTGGAACATCTGCTACCCGCTTCTATCAAATAACATTTCATCATCCTGCGATTAGTTCGGATTCGGTTCGGTGTCATTAATTTCGTATTGGGTGTCAACCGCGATAATGCTTAAACATTTTCGATTCGTATTTTGTCTGTTTTATAATTCAGTAGTTTCTGCCTGTGGCTTTGCTTTCATGGTAGTTGCGTGCATAAAAGGTAGCCTCTGTGTTATTCCAGACATTAATTCATCTCAGTGCCAATTTTCCTTCGGATCCGTTCAATGATTTTTGCATGAAAGAATATCAAATATACTTACATCCATTCATCCTCTCACAAATTTCGCATTAATATAACTAAGGTTTGTGCGACGAGAAGGCAAACGAGCAGGTTTATCTGATGTTCAGTAATAATTATATTTGCTATACCAGGTTGAGGAGGTATCACACGTTATCACATGTTGCGACCAAAACATAAGGAGAGAAGAAAGTGAAGAAGAGTATGTGAGGATGGATGGATTTTTTTCATTTTTTTACGCAAGAAGTAATGAACATACTCGTATGTATCTGAGTGAAATTTGGGAATAAAAAAGATTATGGTATGATTTTTATCTAAACACTAAGCTACTAGATCATAATTGTTCGATATATAGCGGTGTCCAAAATACTCGTAAGTTCGATTAGAGTAATTTAACAAAAAAGACACTGTATATTAGGGGTCTGATAACCTGCAGTTGTATGGGGTACAACCGCAAAAACTGTAAATCGATTTTAACAGCACCGTCATACTGATAGCGGTGCCGTTATGCCGTTAACGGCACACACGGTGCACCGTACTAGTCCGCTAATCGCCCGACCGTTATTGATGGTTCCTCAATTAATCTTCCTCATGGCTGAAGGGTTTCCTTTCACTTACGGTGGTCGGCCAATTTATATTTTGATAGTTGCCGACTTGTAGCTTATCTACGCTAGTTTGCGATTGTAGTTTCGTTTCTAAAGGTTATTTGGGAGAAAATCGATTGCTTTTGAATGATACGATATGGTGAACGTTAATTTTTTTCTATATCACTTTCTTTTTTACCTTAAAAAAGAATCCTTGCAATTTCACATCCTTAAAATTTGTGTTTCGCGATACGGCAACACTCAAAATATCTTTTAAAGATTCATGTTTACCAAAATTATTAACATAAATAGGTTTGTTACCGACCTGTTCATTTGTTGGTTTTTCATTCCATTTCTTCGCTAATAATACTTAATCAAGTATAAAATATTTTTTACATTAGTCATTTGTAATAAACTTTAATTAAAAATTAAAAAACTGTAAAGGGGTCGATTTTGAATATTAAAAATGAACTTAAAAACTCCGTGGTATCTTCGAAATTTCTCGAAGGTGTGTCAAGTCCACCAATCCGCAGTTGGCCAGCGTGGTGAACTATGGTCAGTAACCCTCACATTGTGAGACGAGACCCTGGCCGAGTAGCAGGACAATTATGAGTCACCAAATGTGAAATTCAGTACAGAATTTATTACAAAATATAAAAATATATTTAAAAGAATTCTTTGATAAAACCAAAAATCTCGATAGACAATACCTATCTGTCATCGGCATTCTTAATAATACATACTTAGGACGTTGTAAATCGGAAGGAAAAAGTCGGCGGAAAAAAGGCCTGTCAAATTAATGTCGAGGATCCACCCACACCAGGAACTATTTTGGTGGCATAAGCTTACCTTTTAAAAATATATTTGTATGGCTGAATACGGGAGCCATTCAAATAGGAGATTTTTCTGCTAATTCACTGGCAACGTAGACACGTAGGCGTGTTCTACTTTCAAAAGTGTATCTTATAATTTTATTTAATTAAAACTAACGATACTGGTCAAGTCGTATTTTGATATGGAAAGGATTCCGTATATACTATTCGTATACTAAAGGACAGTCATATGAAGAAAAAATCGTACATTGGAAAAAGTTTAAAATTCCTCATTAAATCGATATGGCGCTGATATTTAAGCAAATTATGCCTAAAATAGGTTAGCATTGCCATTTATTGAGTTATTGGTGTTAAGGAAGGTGTTAGTTCATTTCTCCTAGATAAAGCTAGATGGTGCTGGTGAGTACCTCCATTAGATAAAACTAGATGGGGCTGGTAAGTACCTCCATTAGATAAAACTAGATGGGGCTGGTAAGTACCAACAAACATCCATTTGTTACTCAAATTTACTCAAAAAGTAATTAACGAATCTGTATAAGATTTAATACAAAGATATATTATAGTATGGAATAACACATAAGCTTACTACTTACTACTTCTTAACGAAGGACGGGAATAAGTCGCTCGTCGGTGTTCCCGTTCGATTACAATGTGTTTTTAAGGCTTTTGCTAAAACCTTAAACCCAAAAAATTATAAACACAAAAAATTATATATTTTATCAGACATACGGAATTCTAAAAAGACACGATATAAAAAGGTATGAGACATCTTCTGAATCAGCCGCCGTGAGACATCTCGGCGCCTCTTCACAACTTGAGGTTTTAACGTCTCGACTTTTAAGCCGTGTCAAGATGTTTGTGCACGCGGTTTAACTTTTGAGATTTAACATAATCTTCTGTTTTATGATAAAAAGAATACCTTTTTTACTTAAATTGTAATTTACGCCTTTTCCTAAAAGTTGGTAAGATTGACTAGCTGAGCCCGCGACTTGGTCCGTGCGGAATTTACCAAAAAAGCTTTTGTTTAGTTCGCAGATTTACGACAGCTTAGTAATTATATATATATATATATATATATAAATGCGATTAATATATATGTATATATATATAAATGCGATAAACATAATTACGAGAAACAGTTATTTTCACACACATAATATTAGTAAGAATTAGAATTAAAAAATCATTTAACGTCACGTGATTTATTCAAGCAAACCGGGAACTTACCCTACTAGTTTTCTTCTTTTATAAATAAATATTTGGACAACTCACACACAGCCATCTGACACCAAATAAAACGTTAACTTGTACTATGGTGATCAGAAAATTGATAAACATACATACATATTTTTATATACACATATTAATAGTATTTTTTTACACCCAGGCACACAAAATTAACATTCCTGCTCATCACAGAAAAGTTTGATCTGGATGGGAATTGAACCCACGACCTTCGGTGTAGCAGTCAGGTTCACTAACTACTAGACAAACCGGCCTGTTAATACTGTATTATCTTCATTAATCTGCTTTCTGGAATGCCCTAGACCTCCTCAGTATACGGAAAAACTCCTGCTCAGTAGTGGGTCATCAAAGAGTTGAGGTCACTACATCTTTTTTATAAATATAGAACATCGACTACAATACCCTATTAAAGGAATCTAATAAAACAGATCTATTGTTAAAAAAAATCGTAGCCATATTGTTTCCAAACACAAAAATCTATAGTCTACAATTCCAATCACGTGGTCTGAAACCCTCAAAAGCCAGTTAGATAAAATTGCGCCCATTGTTTCGTCGAGACCAATCATTTTTGAGGGTATTTTAGAGTTCTTTAGATGTAGGAATAACCCGGAACCAAAATAAAACTATTATGCTTATTTATTCGATAATATTTTTCAGCCCCTTCAAATTTTTGCTTCAAAAAGGTATCTTCCTTTTCCCGTAAGTTCTACCTCAGTAGTTTCATCAAAATCAGTTGAGTATTTTAGGTGTGAAAAGTAAGACAGACAGACTAGAGTTACGCATTAATAACATTAGTAGTGATTGGTCACTTCAACAGTAAGGCCTGGGATCGAATCCTTTGTGCAAGTTTTATTTACAAAGTTATACGATAAGACAGACGGAGTGACTTTCGCACTTACAATGTTAGGATCAAAAACATAACACTCAAAAATTATCTACAAATGCGCTGAAGATAACGACTTCATTACAAACCCTTAGCGAAAGTGTAGATAGCATTTTGGGCGTGCAAAGCTCAATATCATTTAAGACAATTTGTTCGGAATGGAACTGAGAAAAATCTCGCTTTGTCTTAGGACTGTTTTGAACGAGTGTTTCATTAGTACAAATTGCTTGATTGTTTAAAACAAAGTGGTACTCACTTTTTTGTGAGTTACTCGTAATTTTGTGAGGTAATGACTTTTATTGTGAGGTACTTACTTTTTTGTGAGGTACTCAATTTTTTTGTGAGGTATTCACTTTTTTGTGAGGTACTCACTTTTTTGGAGGTACTCACTTTTTTGGGGTACTCACTTTTTTATGAGGTGCTAATTTTTTTTAGGTACTCACTTTTTTGTTTGTCCTGCTCAACACATTTCCAAGTAGTACAATGATCGACAGATAATGTACGAGTATATTGTAAATCAGTCGATCTGAAAATATGAAATCTATTTTAATTTAATTACGTAATTTTTATACGTCACTGTACATTTTCGCTCAACAATGTTCTAATACTACTAGTTTTTGCCCACGGCTTCGCCCGCGTTATATGTTGATAAAAACTTGTGTGTATATTGTTATACCATACTATAATCTCTGTGACAAGTTCCATCTTAATATGTTTAACATTATATCTCTACAGAATATTGAAGCTACAATTGGGATAAATTCTATCCTAATTTCCTGGATGTGGCCATTCTGTATGCCAAGTTTCATCTTAACCATCTCATCCAACGGTTAGCGCGTCAACTAAAGAAAAATCATCCAAACATCTTCAGAAATTTCAAATTCATAATATTAGTAGGAAGGAGTTTTTTATTATTATAATACAAGCTTTTATTTAATTTGCAGTGTATTTTTGTATATTAGTATGTTAGTATACATATTTGTTTGTTGGTTTGTTCTGGTCAAATCTTGCATGCTACGCCTTCGTCTCGTCCTTTGTATGGCGTACCGCGAAGGATTGGAATAAGTTGGAAGCGTCTGTGTTTCTGCTGAAGTACAATGTAGGCGTCTTCAAGACAAGAGTGAATAGGCTTCGTCTTAGGTAATGCGCTTTACCATCTAAGACTACATCGCCACTTACTATCAGATGGGACTGTATTCAAGCATTAACTTATAATATTAAAAAAATGCTTCGGTGAAGGAGAGATCGTGAGAAAAACTGCACCCCTGAACGGTCGCCATAAATTTCTCAAAGGTTTGTGAAATCCACCAATTCGCATTTGTCCAAAATTGAGATAAGGGTCTATTATAATGAAGATTGTACATACATTGTACATTTTTTTACGATAAACATATAAACTTTATGACTATGTGTAACTAAAGTAATAAATATATAACAAGTAATATTATTAAGAGAAACAAAAAAAAATCTGCAAAAAATAATTGGTACGCTTTTTTAAAAAATTTGTTAAAATAGAAGTATTAAATGTACACATATAGTAAGTAAATAAATAGTAAAATATAATGTATATATTCTCAAAATTAATTTTCCACTATCTTTCATACGATACCCAAATTGCTAAGGTAACAAAAAACCTATCACTTGGTTTTCATTTGCAGACGCCATTTTGAAAATGTATATCACTACCACTCTTCTGACGAATTCAACGACAACCCATATATCAAAATCAGTCCAGCCGTTTGGACTGTGGCCTATGAATTTAGAAAGACAGAAGGAAAATATTAGGAAAATATATAAAAATATTACTATAATAAACAGCATGCCAAAGACAAAAAGACATACATACATATACTCGTACATACAAACTCACATATATAGTACATACTCGCACATATATATATGTATATACTATATACTCCAAAAACTCCTGACACAATAGTGTAATAAAATAAATAGCCAGAAACAATTTAATAAAGCTGACACAATATAAACAGGTATTAATAGTACTTATTGTGTAACGTAACTGAGAAGACAGACTGAGGAAACCAACAGTTCTTGTTAAAATGTCTCATGAAGTAGATTCCTTTCAACCGCAATTACGAAGTCGAGTCAATTGTATCACTAATTTATTGTACACGACACGATGGTAAATTTATTTCTCACAAGATTAAAGCCGTAAGAAATAAAATAAATAAAAGAAGCATGGTTACGAACGTAACGTGAACGTAACGTAAACGTAAAGTAGCGAACCATTGTAAACAATTGAGAAAGTAAAGCAACAGCGAGTGCGGTCGGTAGGAGGACAGGTGACCGTTAGCAGTAAAAATTTCTTGAACGCGTCGTGGTGGTATATGTTCTAGGTGTCCTCAGTATGAAGGGACCCGTGTTCAGTGGGCAATTGTTCGGTTGCAGTCAAATAGAGTAACTTTTTTATGTTAGAAACCTGAATCGGTACGTTGGAATGTCTGGGGTCAGTTTGTGTCGTTATTGATTCGAGTTGCTTCAGCGACGTACTGCTTTTCTACTTTCCTAGCCTTCTCCACGCGTGCTGGTTTATGACTCCTTCGTGACAGGACAAATGAGACCCCAGCCTGATGTTCGTGATATCCGTGGTGAGAAGAACGTCATTTGCTTGCTTATCCTAGTACCATTATAAATGCCTAAGTTTATGAGGATGGATTGATTTTGGTTACTCATTCATGCAAAAACCAGTGATCGGATCTGATTGAAATTTGGCACAGGAGTAAATTACAATCTGGAATACAGGCAATTTTTATCAACGTACCTACTACGCGGGCGGAACCTAGTAACATGTATGTATATTCGGCGCAAACTCGATCTGGAATTTTTAATAACAAACCGTTGCCTAGCAACCTGTGAAACAGGAGAATCAAACGTTGTTGTTTTATCATCTGTTGTGCCATTACCTTTTTAATTTTTTTAATTTATAAATCATGCTATTTGCTTCGTGAAAAATGCATAAAGTTTATTAAAACCAGAAT
>DWJZ01005348.1:0-14166 GCA_018249125.1 Asbolis capucinus | reverse complement strand
TAAAGCCACTAGCAAACTCCACCAAACTATTTCAATACGTATTGGTTAAGGTTAGTTCTCAAACCGAAAGTCGGAATAAGAACATTTCCGACATAGCTTAACGACTGGTATCTAACAATAACAAGCCTTATCAAAGGTTTACGTGCCTTCGAAAGCACAGAAGCACTTAAAATTGCAGACCTAGTGCAGACCTTGTGGTAGACTCGACACACTGAGGACTTTATGAGGAATCTTAGGAATACATATTTCCCTTAATGCTTTCGTTTAACGATTATCCACCATGTTTTTCCTAACTAGGTACTTCTTTGGTCTCTCGAACGGGAGGACCTGGGTTAAACCCTGGACGCACCTCTAATTTTCAAAAGTAATGTGCGTACTATAAGTAAACTATCATTTGCTTTGGTGAAGGAAAAAATTGTGACTGCTCTCCGGAAAGTTCCCCATCAAGTTCTTGAAGGTGTGTGAAGTCCACTAATCCGCACTTAGCCAGCGTGGTGGACTATGGCCTATACCCCTCACATTATGCCCAGTAGTGGGACTGTTATGGGTAACAATGATGAGGCCTAATACGCACTTGACTAAAAATTAGAGGTGCATGCTTCGAACCCAGACTCTCCTGTTTGAGGTATGTTCGACCGGCCATCTGTATTTATATACTTACTTGTAAAGTTTTGATCGCAATCCTGAAGTCATCTTCATATGACTGAGAAACGTTACCCATTTGTAGGTTACCGACTTCGGGGCTGCCTTTCTTCAAGTACCCAAACTGTACGAGGTAACTTTTCTGAAAAGAAAACAATTTTTATATTAAAACTTTCATTTGAGAAAATCATAAAAGGAATAGCAAATATTTTGGTTGGGTGGTAGACAAATTTATTATATTAATAAATTATAGTTTCTATTTAATATGTTTCCAGCAATATATACATTTCACGTACTGTATACATTGTCTATACAATGTATAGAATACTTGGGGCATCCAGGCAATGAACGTTACTGGGATGTTTCTAGTTAATTCTATACACTTTTTTCTTCTTAATTTTTTTCTTTTTAATTTTCTTCTTAATTTTAATTCTATATATTTATTTAGGCATTGTATATAAAACCGAATTAAACATATCAAATTCGTAAGCTTCTTTAAAATGCTACTACATTCAAAAGTAAATTATTTGCTTTTCATTCACGGGTACTCACGATATGTATTTAACATCGATATTTCAACCCAATTTCCAAGTCTACACAAATCGAAATATCAGCACCGTATATTATGAACTTCTGGTACACAATAATCCGAGATTTGTAAAATAAATATAATTACAATATTTATTTTGTCTGATTCACCATGTGCTTCTAAGTTGAAACTATACACTGAGCTAGAGATATGAGTAGACTCTTTCAATTCCCATCGTTTCTAACAATGGGCTTAATTGAAGACTTTTTTCAGAGTGCATTCATTGTTCATATTTGTTTATTTTGACGAGCGGAGGGCGCAGTTAACACTGTGTAACACTGACAGGGCGAGTTGTTTGTTTGTTTTTCTCAAATATACTAAGTGTATAAAGAATAAGATTTGATTGTTTGTTTGAGGAGAATAAGCTCCGAAACTATTGGGCCGATTCGAAAAATTCTTTTAACATTACCATTCTAAATTATCCTTGATGAACATAAACTATAAAATATTTTCAAATAGGAGTCCGTATGAAAATTTCGATGATGTATTTCAACGTGCGAAAAAACCGTATGCTGCGGAATGCGTATGACAATAGAGCAAATTGATCTACTACACTTCTATAGATCAATATCTACAAATAAATCCGGGATACCATATGTCTAACTATTACAGTTATGTCACAACAATAACTTTTTTGGTAACTGCTTCTTCCGAAGCGAAGGCAGTTTCTAGTAACTTACACAAAACCTTATATGGAATATATTGAAATGAAATGCATTTATTTCATCTTCACAACCAAAACGCCACTTAAAAAAAGTCAAAACTTAACAATAAAAAGTCTCTACATCAACTATGAAATCAATAACAAAATATATATTTAAATAAATCTATGATAAATCTTACATTCTCGATAGATAATGCCTATCTGTCATCGGCTATATAAAAGGAATACAAACTTAATATAAACTCTAGTGTAGGCCGGAAGAAAAAAAACCTGCGGAAAAAGCACTTTCGGTACTCTTTTATAATGTCTATACGTGGATGACGGCTTTTTAGCCACAAATATTTAAGCCATGTTTTGTTTACGAGATATTACAAGAATAAAATTATAGCTTTAACAGTACTTCGTAATGAATGTTTTTAAGAAGGTAAGTTCGGAATGATTTAACTATTAAATGGTTGAATTTGAACTGCCATGATAGCGAGAGGAAACGAGTAACTTTATTTAGAAAGAGCCAAGTTCCGAACCAACAATAAGGACTTTGTTGTACAATCTGTCGGCTATTATTCCTCGAGATCTACGGCTGTGGGCTATCATTTGCATAACAAGTGAAAACGCCTCTCGAGATGTTATAATCTTTGACAAAATAATATTATTATTACGTACCTATTATTGTTATTCAAATCAAAATTTGTTTTAAGTGCACTTATACAAAATGCTGGTGTTAGTGGTTAGTATAGTATAAGTACAGTATAGTATATAAAAATTAAATGTGCAATGGCTCAGCGATCTTTCGTGGGGCTCGGCGTACGATTTTATAATATAGTGCCAAAATCTATTGTTGATTTACTTATTGAAATATTTAGGAAGCAAATTAAATCCCGGCTCATAGCAAAACGATAGTACAGTGTCAATGAAAATATAAATGACAAAGATGCTTGGAAATAACACGGTGGTAGATTCCAAAAAATTAACGATCATAAAAGTATTGAAAATACCTACATGAAAGGAATGATTTGACTTTGAATAAAATTTAGATAGGTACTTTTACTACCACACTATGTCCTGTGCCATGGACGAATACCTCCCATATCTAGGGTTGCCAACTGTACTAAAATAAATAAATAAATATCTTTAGACAAGTCACACACGACCAACTGACCCCAAACTAAGCGTTAGCATGTACTATGGTGATAAGACAATTGATAAACATACATAAATACTTTTAAACATATACTTAAATAAATATTACACCCAGACACACAGAACAAACATTCCTGCTCATCACAGAGAGGTTTGTCCTGGGTGGGAATCGAACCCACGACCTTCGGTGTAGCAGTCAGGTTTACTTACCACTAGACAAACCGGCCTGTCAACTAATTTCCTAAAAAATTTGCATTGGAGCAGCATGGTTGGATATGCTCTAGGCTACGTTACCGGAGACTACCGTGCTCAAAAGTGGGCTAGTAATAGGACGAAGGGAAAGATTCAAAATACAGAAAGTTACTAACACTTGCATAATTGTGATTTCTCAGCCGATTTCATTATAAGAGTAAAAAAAGTAGCAATAAGTGCTAAAAAAAAGTTGCTAAATTCCAGGATACAAACCGGGGATGAGGGATAGCCTTGTATGGACTTCACACACCTTCGAAAACTCTCAGGAGTGCAAGTTTACCTTCACCATACGCGAAGCTCTAAATTTCAAAAAGCCATGTACAAGTTAATTTGGCGAAGGAAAATCTGCACTCCCTAGAATTCACCATAAGTGTTGGTAGGTGTGTGAACTCTACCAGTACGTATTTGGCCAGCATGGTGTACTATTAATTGTACCCCTCATATTGTGAGTGAAGATTGCCCAGTAGTGGGATGTTTAAATAAAAAATATCGATGAATGTACCAACAGATCACGCCCCACAGTATTTATGTATTCCGATTTCTAAAGATTTATAGTGTCAATAGCCCGGCCTCATAAAACAAAGGAATTAAAAGAATAATTAGGTTAATTCAGTCGGTCGTATCGCTCCGGTACTATACGTTAAGTGATGGCTTATGTATAAATTGATCATTAAGCATTAGATTTGTGATTAAAAGTCGTTTGCAGAATGTGGAATGTATTACTGAAAAACCGTCTGTTCAGCGCCATCTAGTTTTAAACGTTGTAACTAATTCAATTACTCAGTAAGCAACAGGAAAAGATTGAAAATTGAATTAGTTATCTAAGTTAATTCATTAACAAAATGTAGCCGTAATGTTGAAATAATTAGGCCAAACTGTAACGTGTCCTTAATATTATTTCCAATCTAATTATTATTATGTGAATCAGATACACTTTATACAAAATATTTTTGCTAATTATATATAACCCTATTGTGAAGATTTCACGTTTGTTAACTCATTGGTGGCCCACTACGGACGAGTCTCTTCTCATACTGAGAACGCCTAGAGCATATTTCACCACGCTGCTTCAATACGCATTAGTGAAGAGGTTAAAGGCTAACCCAAGTGAAGGAAGTTTGATTAATATCTAACCATATCATGGCAAAAAATGCAAATTATGATCACTGACCATCAGGCCGCGAGATAGTTTGCTTTTCTTATAACATAAGAAAATCCAAACGAAAGTGGTCACTGACCATCAGATGACCTTTTTGCCCCTCTCTTGAAACATAAAGAAACGATTAGCTTTTCGCGTGATTTTAATGGGGCTAATCAATAGCTATTTGGCCAAATGAGGAGCAGTAACTAGGGCAGAGGGTACTTTCTGAATCACCTTTGAGTGTCGCGTGACAGTTCCTATTTGTCCTTTAATTAGAAGACAAATCTGTGCCATTAATTCCGTTTACTTCCTCAAAAAGTAACCTCTACAGACTGAGGTTAATTATGTTTATTTGTATATTGCCTGGGTCTAAAGCGAGTTTCAGGTTTCATTTCTTTTTATGTTATAAACAGGCAAATGACAGGGGGTCAACTGACCACCGCCGCCTACGGACATTAACACCAGGCTAGGGTTTTACTAACACGTTGCCTGGAAGACAGGAATAGACTCGCGCGCGGTGAAGAAAAGGAAAAGGCTACATCGCTCAAGCAACTGGAATCAGTAACTGCATCAACTGATCCCAGACAATACACAACGTACCGTTTCAGGACGGCCGACAAAAGTTGATAGAAGAAGAAGACAGGACGATGACCGAAGAAAGAGGAGAAAAGAAGAGAACTGGCTCTCAAGCTCCTAGCCGGAACACGACGAATGGTTTTGCGGTTGATTCAAGCAAGAGAGGTAGGGCTAGGCAGCTCAACGGGCTTCATAAAAAAAACTCCTTCCATAAAGCCCTACCACCGAGCAGCTGACTTCTGTTGCCTCTTAAAACGCCCAGGTTTGCCAGCATGGGATTTTGAATTCTAAGCCGTCAATACGACTAAAATTTAGATTCAAGTTCAATTGTGTCAGTTTCTTGTCGGCTCATCGATTGTGTTGTGTGTGTGCATGCTGCTATCTTAACGATTAATTATGCTTTTTTAATTATATGCAATAAAGAAAGACGGATAGTAATTTTCTTAGTAGGTGATTCCGAAAATAACACGATCATTTGTGGTTGGTTTATTAAGAATTAATGCAATTATTATCCTTTAAAGTAATTTTACATGGCAATATGCGTTAAATCCAGTAAATATTGTGTCCCTTACCGTACATACTAAGGTGTTTCTGTTGTAATATACTTAACAGTAGCGTATCGTGGCTTGGAGGGGCCCTGTATCAACATTTGTTGGGGGCAGGGGTAGGTCAAATGCAGGATAAAAATTTGGGAAAAAATAAGAAATTTCTTTTTTGATTTTTGTCTTTTATGAAGTGAAAACTGAATAGGCACGTATGTATTTTTTTCTCTAGAAGCACGAGATTATTAGTGGATAACATTTTACTAATTCTTACTTTCAAATACGACAGATACGCACAGTTTTGGTTCAGGTAAATATTTTTATATATACATATACATACATAATTACCTAAACAATTATCAAAATGAAAACTCTCGTCATTCGTTAGGAGGATCGAAAAAAGCAAATCTAATTCCATTATAATATTTTCAAGTAAAGCTTGATTACAAATCATGTGAACTCAAACGATGTATGTAACGCAGCCATATTTGGCAGCGCCCTACGCACACAACATCGGCGCTAGGGTTGGTGAACGAGACATTAGCAGGACTAGATTGTTTGCGATTGAAATTCAATCGTAATTCAACAATATAAGGTTGATTTGTCGTTGACAGAACTGATTCAATGATGTCTCAAATGTACTTTGGGTTGTCTCAAATGTAGTTTGGGTGGAGTTTTTATTTAATGTTTTTCAATGCCTGAATGTCATTTTGGCTTTCTGCACTTCTTTTCGTTGTAAATTTCATAGTCCTGCGCCGGCATAGTATTCATATAATTTCCTTCGTTTATGCTTCGCGTATTTGACAACATGTAAAGTAAAATCCCAATAAAATATTATTTGCAAACAAACAATCGTGCTGGCTTGACTGAGTTGTCCACTGACTTACAATGGACATGCTATTCAATACAAAATTACAGTATATTTTATAGGTAGTTTGCTTGTAAGGGCTGCCTCCATTGGTGAATCTGGTAATATGACATTTAATGCAATATGGCGACTGTAAGTTGTCAATATGGCAACTGTAAGTTGTCAATATAGCGACTGTCAGCTTCCAAATTTTAAAATAGAACATTGCTAATATCGGGCTGATATAATAGCTTCTGTGCAAAGTAGCCTATTCAATTATATATACATATCTGTTATCAGTGGTTTCGTCCAATTCACAATAAAATTAATTTATATATTATTATTATTGCCAACCCTAAGTGTTGCCACACTACAACCATATGATTAGTTCACGATGACAGACGCTCGCTGTGGGCCTTTACCGTAACGAGCCCCATGTAAGGTCATTCACGAACATATGGGTTTGGTTTATCCATATCTTTTATCTCCCTAACGGTTATCACTTCACTCTCTTCATACTCATACTCTCTCTTACAACATTAAAAGAAACTTACAGTTTTATTAATAATAGTGTCGTTTTATTGTGATACTAGTTTCTGCTGCTGCTTTGACCGCATCATGACTTGTAAAAAGTTGCCTATGAACTAGAATACAATCTATCAAAATGCCAAGTTTCATTTAACATACATATAAACGTGCACATATTCCCTGTATCATCCCATATCTGTCCCACTTCTGGGCTGGGGTTTTAAGTCACAATATAAGGAGTATTATTTATTTATTATAACTCTTAAACCGTTTTATCAGATAAAGGACAAACTAATCTAACTCGTTATATCCATAGTTCCAATTCAAGTTAAATATGTTGCAAAACTTGCTCCGTATCTGTTAACAGCTGTTTAGCAGCACATTGACCGTTGCTAACGAGTTTTATAACTTATAACAGAAGTAATGAATCTGTTTATAGATCACTAGCTGTGCGCTGCGGTTTCTATCGTGTTAATTTGAAGAAGTAAGAAATTAAAGTAGGAAGCTCTTAAAAAAACAATTTTTCCGTCTTTGTAAGATTTTTTACTAAAACTCAACTCCTATCGGTTGTAGCTTGTATAAATCGAAATGATATTGGATATAGAGAAATATGGCGTCTGTTTTTCCCCAAAATACGTCAGAGTCAGTGCTATACATTTTTAATTAACTTTTGCGTCAACGATAACAGAAAATACTTTTGTTTAGAAGTGCAGAAAGTAATAAGAGACGACAGAAGTCAGCTGTTTCGTGGTAGGGCTTCCCAAAAGGATTATTTCTACTGACATGTCCAACGAGCATGCTATTCCATATAAAATTATGGTATATTTTACATGGGGTTTGTTTGTGACATTCTTGGTGGAAGAGTTCCACCAAGCTTGTCATAAGGGCTGCGTTCATTGGTGAATCTGGTGATTTGACATTAATGCAATATGGCGACTGTCTGTTGTCAATATAGCGACTGTCTGTTGTCAATATGGCGACTGTCTGTTGTCAATATGGCGACTGTCTGTTGTCAATATGGCGAATGTCAGTTTCTGAAATTTTAACATAGAACAGCGCTTTAGCAAAGGATAGATCTCCCACCAGGCGAGGTGTGATGGCTTGGGAGCGACCGAGTTGCCAAGAATCTATCATCAAAACCTATTTAGTACCACGATTGTCGCTGATACGTAATACGAATTTGCGATCTATTAGCAATTATCGCCAAATTTTTGCAATCGCTTTCCGTTTATGAGTTACGTAATAGACGCGCAGGTTTTGCTACCGTTCATGGGCGGCGATAACACGATCAGATGACAATGTGATCTGTTTATAAAATACAATAAATGACATGAACGTTACCAAATAAGGTGTCTACTACACTTTAATATAAATAAGTTGTAATTACATTTAAATATAATTACAATATATTAAAATATGTTAAATATGCGGAATTAGTAAATCGCCTCGCCGGCGCCTTCACTCATCAGGATGTATGTATGTATATTGTTGCATAAGTGTATTATTTTATGTATTATTAAAAAGATGTGCTGAGAAGTTTCTTTCGCCGTTTCTTCTCGTTATTATGGCACCTTTTCGAAACGGCAGTGGATTAGAAAATAACGTTCATAAGAGTATAATACATACATGAAATAAATGATTTGATGTTGTCTTTGTCGTTTTCAGGTCATTCTTATCAGTGATAAGATTGTTTGAATTTTGATTTTAATTAATTAAGGCTTAGGTTCGAATCCTGCACACATAATTTTCAAAATTATATGCGTATTAAAAGTCTACGATGAAGAAAAAAATCAGGAACTGCCCATCAGAGAGTGGAACTTTATGGGGAACTCTGAGAAAGTCCTTACGAAGCAAGAGATAATTAATACGCACATAATATAAAAAATTGTGTTTACAGAATTTAAACCCAGGAACTCCCGTTCGAGGAAACATTCATATACCTTTCAAATTTATTTCAATAGTCAATTAAACCAGGAATATTATTAGTCAACAAATACAGTACACAATAGCTGGAGGAAAATAATTGGTTTTACTAATTCCATACAACACTGCCTTCCAAAGAATCGTTTTGCGTCGCATTCACGTCAGTGTCGCCGGAAGATATCAATTTTGCGAGTACAGTGACCAGACGTACATATTAACAGGATAATTAAATTGTACTTTGAAAAAGGTATCTTAAAATATAGAACTGTTGGTCTAGTGGTTGAATCTGACTGTGTCGAAGGTTCGATTCCCACCCAGGACAAACTTTTCTGTGATGAACAGGAATGGTTTTTCTGTGTCTAGGTGTAATATCAATGAAAATACATATTTAGAAATATATGTATGTGTATCAGTTCTAATATTTTTTTTATCTTTTTTTTATCATTATTGAAGACAGTACCTAATGACTTCTGTTCCGCCATCTTAATGTCAACCAAATAAATACAGTAAGTATAGTCGACCATTTTATTTAATTGGTATAGAATCCAATATTTTTGTAGAAAACGTACAGATAACATAGGGAATGGAAGGAAAATATGATTCTGCTAAAAAAATATTATTTTTTTTTTCAAAATTATCACCCATAGACATAAAATAACAGAAGGATTTGGAATCTGCAAAGGAACGTAATTCTCATGACTTAATATGTAAAAATTTAAAAATATAATTTTCAACTCGGATTTAACTTTTACTTCCGTAGTACAGAGCCTACACTTATTCTGTACTAAGGAAAGATATAAATAACCAAAAAATCTGAAAGCAGCGGTTAGGAATGTCTCAGTTTAAAGTTGGTAACACTTTTCTTGCTTCAAACTAATTCAGTATAATTTCACGTACCAGTAAAGGATTTGTTATTCAAATCATATATTTATTGTTCCACGAACCAACTTGATTATGGCCGACAAATTGACATGGTTCATCATAAGGACGGTAAACAGTACGGGGAAATTATGCAAATCCTGTAATTTCCAATATAATAATATTTCAAAATTGAAGGTATTTCAGAATTTCCTTTCAGAATTGGTTACGCCTAAACCACGTAATAGATAACTGACAATGATATGTTATAGTATCAACTCAGCTCTGGTCTCTCATACCGAGGAGACCTAGAGCCTAAGGAGGCCTAGAGCATACTCCACGCTGTTCCAATGTGGATTGGTGGAGGGTGGCCAACCCAAGTCCTGGATGTTTCACTGAGCACGAGTCTTTCCTCAGCATGAGGAGGCCTAAAGCATACTCCACGCTGCTCCAATGTGGATTGGTGGAGGGTGCCAACCCTAGCGTTGGAAATTTTCAGCCCTAGGCCTCCGAATGACTTAAAGATTGATGAGATGAAGATTATTGATCTTATGTTTTCTACGCACCTAAGCTAGTCGAGCGAGCTACTATAATTATAAGACAGTACTGGAAATCGGTATATCGGAGTGCTGGACCTTTTCCGGTAATCCTTCTACTATTATTTTGTTTTTATGTTTAAAACCCGTGTAGTGTTATTTAGAAATAATAATAACTATAGATTTTAATTGCATAATTTTAAAAGTTCCTTCGAATAAAAAAAGTCTTTAATTTCCATAACCCGACACGAGTAAAAGGGGAAAAATAGAATGAGTTAATGGAAAGAAATAGGAAGAGATGTGTTAAAAACTATTTCTTAGTTAAAGGTACATGTAAAAAATGTACAAAAAATTCGGATACATCAATTACCTACAGTTGTCTGAAAATAATTTCAGACATCTCCCACACCCACTCATCCTTTATTGGAGAACAGATGTTTGCGAATATTGACCCATTAAATATTGCTAGCGTTCATAGCCCGGTGGCTTCGTTCGAATCGAATTCGAATCGATACGGGTACTCACGATATATGTTTTTGAACTATGCTGAACCATAGTTCAGCCGGGACCATCATCCATGCCATATCATGCCATATTGGGTCGAAATATCGGCACGAAATAAATCGGGAGTACCCGTCACATAGTAAAATATCCACGTTGAGTCGCATTCACTTAGATAGACATGGACAACTACACAACCCGAGAACAACAATCTATCTGTAACATAAACGGCTATAGAACCCTGGCCCTTTGCAGGTAGGGTTAATAGCAGCCGTTCTTGTCCAAGGTTTGTTAACCAGCCGAAAATAAACCGGAAAATTCTGTCTCAAATCGTCTCAAGTAGGCTTGAGAAGGCGGCTCACCTGATGATGAGTGATAACTGCCGCCCATGGACATAAACAATTTCGGAGTGAGGTTGCTAAAGCTTTGCCTGACGGGCGAGTTTAAATTGCGTCGAAGTTTCATAAAACACAAAAGCTTTTATTTTTGCATAGTCGTATATTAGTTGTTTGTTACGGGTCAAATCTTGAAAGCTTAATTAGACCCACTTCCTTTCACACTACGGAGCTGAAATTTTGTGTAACTTTTCCTCGTGAAGACAATGCATTTTTATGACAAGCATGGCCTGTTACGTTCAGTATTGGCTCCAGACAGGGGAACTCCTCAGCGGCAACAATATAATTAGGGAATTTTGTGTGTTGTGTTGTATTATGGATTTATAATTAAATCTTGCATTTTTAAATATTTTTAATAAACCTTGTTACTTTTATATTTAAAAACGAACCCTTCTGATTCCTCATACCGCTTCATAACTTTTTGGTTATTCATAAAAAAGCTGTCCATGTAGGTACGTCAATTCAAAATGCTATTTAATCGAATTACAAATACGATTATTCTTATTCAAATATTCCTCTTTCTTATGCATGAAATGTTATCAGATTTTACTTATATGTGATACTTTTTGGGAAATATAATTCTTACAAATGCATACAGAGATTGAAATAGAAAAGAGAAGATACTATAGAAATTCTAAGGAATAACTCCCTGGGGGCTACTCCAGATCTTAGTCTACAAAATAAATAGGTTGCCGACCGTTTGATACGAGCTCGGTTCAAAGACTCGCAGTAAATTTGCCCCAAACTTTTCACATTAAATCGCAAGCAATTAGTCTAGAATTTCATAGTTATCCCACTAATATAATAAATTGGAAAATTTCTGAGGACTGATCGATTGATGTCTCTTACTCTTTCACGTAAAATCTATTGAAAGGATCCAAATTAAACATGCTGAATTTGGCACAGAGATAGATTATAGTTTGGCTAATTTATATCAACGTGCACATAGGCTAATTTGTATCAACGTATACATAGATAAATTTATATCAACGTACACATAGGCTAATTTGTATCAACATACAAATAGGCTAATTTGTATCAACGTACATTTAGACTCATTTTTATCAACGTACACATAGGCTAATTTTTATCAATGTACACATAGGCTAATTTTTATCAATGTACACATAGGCTTATATTTATCAACGTATACATAGGTGAATTTATATCAACGTACACATAGGCTAATTTGTATCAACGTACATTTAGATTAATTTTTATCAACGTACACATAGGCTTATATTTATTAACGTACACATGGGCTAATTGTTATCAACGTATACATAGGTAAATTTATATCAACGTAAACATAAGCTAATTTGTATCAACGTACATTTAGACTAATTTTTATCAACGTACACATGGGCTAATTTTTATCAACGTACCTATTTTGTGAGAATGTATATGGATACTCCTTCGTGCAAAAACTACTGAACGGATCTGAATGTAATTTGGCACAGGGATAGAGAATAGTCTGAAATAACACACAGACTACACTTTCACAGCATACAATACAATACAATATACTTTATTGTGCACACTAGGGTTAAAATACAATATCTCGCGATCGAAGCTGCAGACGAAGCTAGTGTTATACTTGTAGAATATACATCCATCATCCTCGCAATTCTCAGAAGTAAGTTATAAATAACATCAAATTAATTCCACCAGGAATCCACTGACTTCCGTTTGTCCCAAAGTTTTAATTGAATTAACCCTCAAGTGTTCCATTAATTACATTCTTAGGGTTAAACACACTCCGTCCGATTGATTGATGGTACATAAATACTTGATTTAAAATAGTTAATAGGCAACTTAAATTAGATAAATGTAATGATAATTATCTTTAAACTTTGATTTTGAATTAAAATTAACTTGTTTAATATAATTTAATCATAAACATGATTTTGAATTAAAATAGTGTCCGTAAAATCTAAAGAGAATTAATATATTTTTTTAACTGTAATTTGATTGTTTTTATGAACATAAATTCTAAAATTAAACAATATAATACCAACTTATCGGATGTCTATTTAGTTAATATTACGTTAAATAAGTTAGCGCTTGACTATGATCCTACCTGATGGTAAGTGGCGATGAAGTCTTCGATAGTAAAGCGCATTAACTTAGTAGAAGCCTATTTACTCTTCTTAATTTATAAACAGCTTTAATGCCATAGCGTATAGGGGACATGTTACAACCAGTGACGAGTAAAGTATTTTAAAGTTTGCCCTATACGCAGAGTTATTCTATAAAGTATAATAAATCCAATTATAACTCATATAAAACATTGTAGATGGTAAGTATCGGAAAGGAGTGGAATAAATTGCCCGCGTCAGTATTCACGTCTGATTATAACGTTAATGTCTTCAAGTTAAGGTAAATAGGCTTTTATTATTTAGTGCGTTTTACCATCAAAGACTATGTCACCACTTACCATCAGGTGGTTTCGTAGAGAAGCGCTAACTTATTGAATATAAAATAAAATTAATAATGAGTAAATTGATAATTAATAGTGAATTAAATTTTATTAAGTTATTTTTATTTAAATTAAAAATTGAAAATGTTAAAATTCATTAGCAATAAATTTATTTTATAACAATAATTGGATTCCATATATTGTTGAGAGGTGGCAAGCGTGGATTCCTCACTTACTCCTCATATTCTGAGAGGAAAGCCGAGTCCAGTAGTGACAGTTATGGGTCACAATGAATATGCTCTCTTAAAAACCCTGGAGCATTAACCACGCTGCTCCAATGCGGATCAGTACTCCATCAATTTCTATTAAAAGTTACTTAACAAAAGGACGTACAGACATCACAACAAAACACTTGAAGAGGACAAATAACAAGTAAAGTAGGAAGATCTTTAATGAATTGATGGGGAGTAATTACATTCACAGGACGGCCCATTACAATGGATTAACAGGAACTGGTGATTCAGTAGTAATAAGTGGATTGAGCACCTGGTTCCAGCTCCATATTTACTGTAGGAGGAAACGTAGGTATACATATATCGCATATTTAAAGGGA
>DWJZ01005347.1:0-14166 GCA_018249125.1 Asbolis capucinus | reverse complement strand
TGGCAGACTTCACACACCTTTGAGTTTTGCAAACTGCCCAGCATGCAGGTTTCCTCACGATGTTTTCCTTCACCGTTATAGCGATGTTTAAATGTTAAAACTCACATAACTCCGAAAAGTTAGAAGTGCGCGGCCAGGATTTCGAACCCAGACTCCCCCGAGTAGGAGGCCGGATGGTTAACCAGTAGGCTATTACCGTAATATATTAAATAATAACAATGAACAAAAATAAATTATTAAGCAAACCAACGATTATACTTCATTAAAAACTCTCTACACCTTTTAATACTTACTAAACAAAGTAGTAATGTCCTCACTCAGAATAAACTCACGGTCGCATATTCTTACACTAGCCCCTTGTAATTTGATGTTAATCTCACTGTGTTATTCGTTTATAATTTTGTTAAATTGAAAATTGAAAAATGGAAAACCCTCGAAAAATTAATTCTTAACTGCAATGTGGAAAAATTGTACGCGGAATCCTGGACTCTTAAATATAAAGAATGGACTGATAAATCTCCTCTTTTCTCCCGTCCTGTCCTGTCCTGTCACCTGTCCTGAAGTGGTATGTTGTTGATGTATCTGGGATCAGTTGCTATCGTAACTGAATTCGGTTAATTTAGAAATGTGCCACTTCCCTTGTTTCTTTCTCTTCACCATCTGCAGGTCTATTATTTCCTTCTGGGCAGGCAACGCGTTAGTTACACCCCGGCCTGGCGTTATTAGTGTTCATGGGCGGTGATCATTTAACATCTGGTGACCCGTCGCTCGTTTGCTTGCTTATCACATAAAAAAATATCCGAAGAACTTTTATTTCTTTTATTTAAAACCTCTTCTCACAGAATACTCACCAAGCATCCTATCTTTAAATCTGTTCCACCGTTCGATGGAACACGTTCCTCGGGAAGACAGTTATAATTTTTCACAAAATGCGGCTTGGCGACCCATTTCTCCTTACTTATCTGTTTGTTCCGGGCAAATTTGTTGTGCCAACAAATTTTTTGCTGTACACGTTGGGTCTGATAAGACCGGGGCAAAACTTCTTATCTCCCAACGGGGATTTCGTACTGACAACTTTACAAAATCCTACTTCGTGCTACTTTATTACATAGTTTACTAACTTGGTTTAAATGAATAGCTTAGTTTTGAGTTTAGTCTTAATAACGGCGTACAACACCACGCTACTCCAGTGCTTGTGGTGATTATTTTATGTCTTTCAAAGAGGATAAATTATATTAATGATACATTTTGATGCAGGATGGCTCTGTCATCAAGACAGACAGACAATAAAACCAAAAAAAAAAATATTTTTGTCTCTGTATAATATACTATACTATGTATAAAACTCAAAGGTGACTGACTGACATAGTGATCTATTAGTGCACAGCCCAAACCACTGGAGGGATCGGGCTGAAATTTGGCATGCAGGTAGATGGATGACGTAGGCATCCGCTAAGAAGGGATTTTGATAAATTCTACCCCCAAAGGGACAAAATAGGGGATGAAAGTTTGTATATTACTTCTAAACGCCAGATACGTCGCAGGCAAAAGCTAGTATTTAATATATTTGTAAATTTGAATAGACAAGCTCCAAGCTTCCTGTGTTCCTTCTCCTTCCCGAGCACATTCATCGTTATCTTTATATTTTAGTTACTACGTCTATGCTTTATACACTACTCCAAACGTCAGTGTCATCCACCATATTACAAAAACGTCGACTGTCACTATTCACGTTCTCTTTACTCTCTAATCTCTCTTTCACTCTTACTCTTTACGCCCGTTACAAGGACAAAATTTTTGAATGACGAAATAATTAATTATTTTCACAATTAACCTAGAATGTCAGAAGTTTTAAAAGAGAAGGAACTCAATATGGTCCATTTTATTAATGACCGACGAATGAGTTGAAAAACACAAAATTACGTTTATTAGCCGCTGTGGGGAAATTAATTAAAAGTTGCGAAAACTTCTTTTCAGAATGGTAGTGAGGGTAAAATTTCAGAAATTAAAAGCAATTGTAACTGAATAAGTTAATAGAGCTCAGTATTTTAATGTATCTCTCGATTTATTACTTGTTCGTACAGGGAGCGCCGGTAGCTCGGGGGCGTGCGTCGTTCCTAAAGGATGTACCTATGTAGTTACGCAAATGTAAGCTGTCGGTCGCGCGAGTCTATTACGTATTGCGTTTTGCAAACGGAAAGCAATTACGGATATTTTGCGATAATTGCTCGTAGATCGCATATACATTTTAAACAGCGAAAATTGTGCTTCTTTTTGGTATTGACGCTAGTTCTGTCCCAAAACTGTGGGATTATAGTCAAGCATTAAATTTTAATAAGTAAAAAAGCCTCCTAATAAGGCTTTGGGCAGCATAAACCATATCCTGCGACCCTTATGTTGATAATGTTCCCACCGACATACTACAACAGAGTAGAGCATCTTCCGGCGACTTTAGTTATCACGAACAACCTGTGGCAATCTGTGGAACCGCATGTGAATAGTTTCGTACCATTATTTATAAAAACGACACGAAGTCACGCCTGCATGTTCCCCTTAAATATTTGTTTTATTTTAATTTCATTAGTTTATTTTATTCGTAGTGGTGAAGCAGTCATTTCTAGTAAGTAAATATTTATTTTTAAACTTAATGTATAACTTATTATTCTGAGAATATGTGTAACGTGTACACGTTGCCGTTATCAATATCAAGCAAAATTCAGTTTATGGTATTGTTAGAGCGGCAACAGAAATATATCATCCGGGAACAATTTAACTGTCTTTCTATTACGGTTCATGAGATACAATCTGGTGACAGACGGACGTGCGGTCGGACAGCGGAGCCTCGGTAATGGAGTCCCGTCATGCCCTCAGAACGTTGTGTCAATAATACCCAAGTTTAATGTGTCCTAACAACCATCATCTCAACCCACGGCCCAGTATTGAGCACGGGTCTTTTCTCTGAATGTAAAGGTTAAGGCCATAGTCCACCACGCTGGCCAAGTGTGGTCAGGTTTCTTCACGATGTTTTCCTTCACAGTTGTAGCGAGTCACATTTAAATGCTTAAAACGCACATAGCTCCAAAAAGTCAGAAGTGCCCGCCCTGATGTTCGGACCCGGACCCCCGAGTAGGAGGCCCAATTGTTAACCACTAGGCTATCACCGCTGTCGTAACAATACGTATGTTTAATTATTTAGTTAATTAGCAATAGTATCGTTAATTATAGAATACCAAGAATATGTTACATTAAATATGCCATTTTCTTTGAGTTTCATAAGTATTTATATGTTATTGAGTATCAGTTACTTAGAAATTGTTTGATGAACATATTGTACATGTATAATGTATCAAATTTGTATAACAGAATAGACTAGAACTTAGTTTCACTTTGTTCTAGCAGACAACACGTGACATTGAAGTGAATTCTAACCACAAATTATTTCAAAATTGATTTGCACTGATATCAGTAGTCGCGGTCCTTATATCTTCCATAAATTATTTCAAACCGGTTTGGTTTCCACTGAAATTTACGTTTTGGTTTGCACTGAAAATCAATAGTCGTCCCTTGATCTTCCATGATGTATGCTCAGTGTATTGTATTGTATTGTATTGTTTTGTAACCACTATGTAAATGACTGCTAAGATGACGAAATAAAGGTTTCTGTCTGTCTTTCTTTCAAATGGAATCCCTACTAATAACTCTCAAATAATAATCGCCACATCACAAGTCGTTGCAAGACAGACCATTCCTAATTTGCGCCACTCTAAGAATTCCTGCCGGCCGATTCTCGTTTTACCAATTTTAAAGTCGTTCAAGTTCAGATGTCGTTCGATTGCAGTCCAGCTGGACTTTGGTACTCTCATTTATTAACTGTGCTTCAATAGAAATACAACTCTGTACGATCGGAATATATGTAGTTGACATTTTGTCTGATTTAATTTAGAATTCGGTGAAAACTGTCCTCTTCCTCGTCCGCGACCTGGTCCGGGTCCAGTCCACCTGGTCGGGGGCGCCGTGTGCTCCTTTTTTCGATGTAGTCTCAATTTGAGAATGTTTCTTCGCCAACCGTATCAGTCCTTGGAATTATGTGGCCTGCTGACAACCACGTGAACTATTTCATATTTTATTTGTTTATTTATAATGTACGTCCAACTGACTACTGATCCGATTGCAATATAATCCTTATCAACTTATCTAAGGAAAGATTACTTGTGTTGTATATTTTAATTGGTAACTATAGGGTAATAAAGCGGTGATAACCTAGTGGTTAAGAATTGGGCCTCCTACTGGGGGGTCCGGGGTTCGAGTCCCAGGGCGCGCACTTTTGACTTTTAGGAGTTATGTGCGTTTTAAGCATTTAAATGTCACTCACTACAACAGTGAAGGCAAACATCGTGAGGAAACATGCGTGCCGGGGAGTTTGCAGAACTCAAAAGTGCGTGAAGTCTGGCGAGTGTGAGGTTGAGGCGGCCCACAACCGGCTGTAGCCAAATCTATTACGCTAACGGAGGAAAGTTAACACTGTGGGCACCGTTAGTTTCATCAGAGAAGGAGTGCAGAAAGCTACTATTTTTAATTAATTACATTATAAAAACATTACACACAGACTCCATGCATTTGACACACACTGACGTTTGGCCATATCTACACTGGCAATAACACTCTTTAAATGAAATTACCTCGCATGCATATTCGTATACATAATAATTTAGTCAACCGTCCTGCAGGCTCCGACCGAAAGACTACTTGTACCTGAGCACGTCGCGGGCAGTGACGTTGATAGACAGACAATTACCACATACATATATATATATTAATCAAGATCAAATTAAAATGTTCCATTAGTTCCATTGTGGTGATCAAATTAAAACAGGAAAAAATAAATTTTCATTAAAATTAATATTTGATTTTTAATATCTCAAGACAATTCACACACGGCGAATAACTACGCGTTAGCTTCTAGTGTGGTGATCAGACAGGTTCGGGGGTCCGCTCTTCCGAGCGCCACTCCGTTCCTGCCGCATGTCATGCCCGCTGTCCCTGGGCACGCACGACGTTGAACTTTACTAAGTTAACGTGGGATCCTCAGGTGGGATTAAGGTCAAACATTAACTTATTCTACGTAAAACAATAAATAACACCCAGACACTGAACAAACATTTCCGCTCATCGCGAGCTCCAGCTTGCTAGTAAATTCGCCTACCACTGACACCCTCAGACACTTCCTGTTCTCAGTCTAATTAAGTGAAATTGGTAGCTTCTAACGCAACTATAACAGATGACGCTTTATGAAAGCTAATTAATTGACAAAGCAACAGGCTGATAATTAGCGCCGAGCTTCCTCACCATTACTTTGAGCAGTTTGAGTAGTATTTCATTAGCGTCATTAGTGTCTCCAGCCCCGACACTGTGTTGGGCGGCGTTATTAATGACTTCACTGCCCTGGGTAATGTCAAGAGACTTCTCTGTCGCAGCCCGCAGTCACCCGCTTCAATGTTAATAAAATGTAGCATATTTGTTATCCCACACTATAATGTATCTCTTTCCCAAATTTTGTTGAGATCTGTTTATTAATTTTTAACGTAGAGTAATAATATTAAATAAATTATTTAGCCATCAAAATGGTTCGACCTTAAGAAATAGACATACGCTATTGCAGAATCTTGTGTGGGCCTTTTTATGATATACATTTCCGTATATTATTCTGATGTATTTCATACGGTTCCGTCACAACAAATGAAATTTTCTCTTTTATGGCTCCAACCTATCAACGGCCCGCTACTGAGCACGGGCCTCTCCTCGTACTGAGGAGGCCTAGAGGCCAACCCTTGTCAGAAGTTTCTATACCGCACGAAGGCCTCCGACATGGGTTAAGGATTGGTCTAACGACAACTACCGGAACTGACGACTTTACGTGCCCTCCAAAGCACGGAAACGTTCATGAATTATTATTTTTGCCACTAGCGGTCACCCATCCTCCGGCCGACCGCGCCCGCCGTTGCTTAACTTATTCGCTTATATACGAATATTTTATTAGAGCTGGAGGGCGACCTTGTTCTACTCGTATACTAAGTAGTGATAACTTCAACAGTACAGTATACACAACACTTACTAATGTACATACATTCGTTTATAAATGTTCGGTGATCCTTCTGACACTCTACTAATAAGTAGATTATGATACAACAATCTCCAAGCATCCTCAATCCGATCTCCTACCATTATAATCCATTTCAGGTGTTCTCAACCTTTTTTGAGACGCGCCTCCCTAATAATTTGCGAAAATGTTCATGCCTCCCCTAATAAATAAATAAATATCAACTCACACACGGCCATCTGACCCCAAACTAAGCGTTAGCTTGTGCTATGGTGATGAGATAACTGATAATATATATATATATATACTTTTAAATACATACTTAAATATATATTTTTATTAGACACCCAGACACACAGAACAAACATTCCAGGTTCGCTACCCACTAGACCAGCCGGCCGGTAAAACAATGCTAACTCACGAGTGTTTGATTGGAGTACAACAACATTGTAGGTCTTATTATATTTACTATATGTAGGTAATTAATACCTTTATAAACATTTAATTAGTACAGAATAATTAAAATCTATGAAGTAATGTCAAACTTTTTTTTTATCATCAAATGCTTCGGCCGGGCCCCCCACGGACGCACCCCACTGGTTGAGGAATCCAGGTGAGACAGGTCAAAGGTGAGACAGGTCAAAGGTGAGACAGGTTTAAGCTCGCTTTAATTAATATTTGAAATTAATGTTTAATTAAATATTAAGGAAATTAATGATTATAAGAGATTATACCAAGGCCGCAGCCCAATCAAGTTAGCCTCAAACAGGATGGTCCAGGGAAAAATCACCATGTGGTGTGTTAAAAAGCCTACGTGTTATTACAGACTGTTGTCTAGAACTTGGAGACAAATGCACAAAGTGTATTAAAATGAAAATCTATAATTTATAAAAGTATAAAACAATATACTTCAATAGATAGAAAGGTTGTTAACTCCTTCATGAAATTAAGGATGTCAGAGTATGAATTTGTGAATGACGTTGTGTGTAGTCATTTTATTGTGTGACTGCTATGACTATAGTTATTGGTACTTTTTACTTGCTCTTTGATTAATACTTAGTCAAGGAAGTATTTAAAAGAAAAAATAAGTAGTTTAGTAGAAAAAACGTCATTTATGTAAGTTTGTGAAAACCCTACAAAAGATTTTTTATGGTTCGTTTACATTTTGTCGGATCGAAGTTGCACCGAGTATTACTAGACTACATTTATGAGAGAGGTGCAGTGCGAGCGAGAGGTGTATATATCTGGGAAATAATAAGGCTGTCGGCTCCCTATACAGTAAATATCCACCCGTGGGAAGCCGACACATGCTGCTAGTTACTTTCCAATTAGAAAATACTATAAAAGAAACGAATCGGTAAACACTTAGACTAAAGGATTGAGGAGTTTTTTTCGCTGTTTCTTCTCCTCAAAATAACACCTTTCCGAAACGGTGGTAGATTAACAAAAAAACTCTCGTTCATAAGAGTATTTTTAATACCCACATGAATAAAAGAATTTTGACCTTAACTTTGAAAAATTTACATAGAAATAAGTGCTTGTATATACTTGTAATATTTTTTGTACTGGTGCTTTGGCGAATACTTTAAAACTACATATTTGAAAAAGTTTGAAAATTTCAAACATTTTGTACTGTAGGATTCTAAATTTAAAACAGAACTTATAATATGTATGACGAATGAAACGTGCCAGTTAAATTGTTTAGGATTCAGTTAACGTCACGTCAGACTGAATTTGAATTACATTCAACTATGTCTTGCGTACAAATTAAAAATACCAACGTGGAAGACGTCGGCATTGTCATGCGGCTGGTGCAGTTAAACAAACATTCATTTATATATATATATATATATATGTGTATATATACTGTATAAGCTCATTGTAACTCACCAACTTTTATAAAATTAGCGTTAGACAGTAAAAACAAACGGCCAAGTCCTAATGGAACTCGCGTAATAAGGCTTCGAGTATGTGAATGTTGCTCGTCCATTGTAGGCTCTGATATGATAGGAGATAGATCACTGATATCTTAAGCAACTTTGTTTAGAATTCCGCGGAATAGGTTTCGATACCAAATGTCGATCGGACACATGCTTAATGAGTTGATGCGTAGCACACGCGCCGGGTACAGCTAGTTATCTATAAGAACAGAAAAAATCCCCTTCAGTATTTTTTTCCTCAAAATTGAAGTTATTCATTGATATAGTTGCCGAAGCTTTCGCTGGGTCGGTTCCTCCTCGTGGCTTTATTTACATTCAATTTGTTTATTTTGGATAAATTCATATCATGTTGAAGTTCGTACTCATTACGTTTATGCTGCAACACCGATCGCGTATTCTTTACCGACTTCAAAAAGGAGGCTTTTTTTATACCTCTCTATACTGAGTGGGCCGATTTTGAAAGTTTTTGAAAGCTGGTCCTTACGATGTGCTCCCATTTTATTTTAAGCGACATCTGACGGTTAGTTTTTGAGTTATCTTTAATAATGCGTATTTCCCTGGTTGCTACTGCTTTGACAATAATCTTTTCATTGCATTACTTGTCGGAGTTATATGACGTCGAGTTTTTTAATGATAAAAATGATTTTCATTGTTTTTGTTTTAAACTTCTTGCTTTTTTTGTTTTATTTTATATTTGTTTTATTTCTACTTGTTTATTTTATTTTTATACTATTTAATAGTCGTGCGATATCCGCAAATAGAGGCTTTTTCTTGCTTCTTTCGTAATAAAAACAAGAAATGCCAAGTGTATAATGATTTTAAAAGACCTTTGCAAAAATAAAAACTATAAGTTATCCCCACTGTACCAGTTGGGGAGATGCGCCATGTCCGCCTCCTTCTGTGCGTAGGAATACGTTTGTTTCTTCGTGTTAGCGTTCTATAATTAATAATAACAGAGCACTGTGACGTTTGTCCTCATCGAGATAGTCCGTTCATGATAAAATGATTGCACATTGACTGTCAACTTAACCTGTTTTTGATGAGCTGTTATGAGCATCTGGTTATCATAACTACATCCTGTAATATGAGCAATCTTGTTTAATAACGTGGATTATATCTAATCTTGTTCTACCCAATACACTAAAAATACACAAAATTGCGTCTTCCTTCCTCACACGTACGTCTGAATAAGTGCCGCGTCGGTGTACCCGTTCGATAAAAGTGACTTGAAGCCAACAGTAAATAGGGTTTTGCTAAATGAATGCACGTCACCATCTGACGCCGCATCGCTGAGTTACAACGGGCAGGATCGCGGTGAAGCATGAATTTATTGAAAGTAAAAAGAAAGAATGGAAGCCTTAAGAATTTCATTTAGTTTTTTGATTCTCGAAGCATGGGCCGAATTGCATGTAGTTGTAATTTTGAAACGTCATATGCCTTTTAAAAGTTCATCAATTAGGAAAATGTCGTTACCGACCCCGCACTCTTCAAAATACTCCATAAAGTTGTCGAAGGTGTGTGAACACTACAAATCCGCCAGCTAGCCAAAGCTTGCTCCACTAGGGACACAAGTATCTCTCACAGTATAAGTGAAGGGGTGGGGGCCAACATGTTGAAGGTTGTCATGTTCTCCCAAAGTTCTTTGAATTAACGACGTCCGACGATGACGTGCCCGAAGCACGGAAACATGCGCTACCTTGGGATACAAAGGTCGTAAAAGCCGTAAACCCTACGTTATAGAACTCGCAAAAAAAATGTTTAAAACATTTATATTAATATATTTTTCACTCTTTTAGGACCTTATTAACTGAGATTCGATAACTTTTATACTCTTTGCTATGGTAAACCTTATTTTATTGTCAGTGTCTTTGTTTAGAGCATAGCTTGGATTGACGACCTAATTTTTTTTGAAAATTTATACACCCCATAATTATTTGAGTAGTACACTTTATTATGTCGTAACTAGATGTAAGTCGTTTTAAAATAATTTTTGGTGCTTACGTCATACATTTCAATTTCAACTGATCTGGGCCGTATATACCATTATTTTGTCAATTTGAAAGTGTGATACAGACCGACAGTCAACAATAGAGCGAACAATTCTGATTAAGACTGCATTCAGAACTCAAATTCGTTAAAAATGGTTTATACGATCGTTCCGAGCCAAGGTGTCGATATATAAATATAAATGTTGCCACTAGTGGTCACCCATTCTCGTGCGGCGCCCGCTGTCCCTTCACTTTTTCAATCACCATCAAACCCAGCCGGGCTGTGAACTCTTCATGGCAGTTTAAAATTGCAGCTTCAAGTAATATGCCATAACTGAATTAACGTCTAGAGTTCTAATGCTAACCAAACTTTAATGCAACATTATATACGATGAACAGCCACTCGAGTGTAATAGACACGTCTTAATTGATAATAACAGAGGAAAGTTGTAATAGTTTAGTTAGTAAGCATAAAGTGTACAACTCAAATAATTATGCATCGCATAACAAACCAACAACTACAAGTGTACTTGAAATTTGCATGTGTAATGTAGGTACTTCGTGGCGCAAGACATTTATAACGTGCGGAGTATAAACACAAACTATTGCTCCGCTCTTAATATCTATAAATATGACTATTGTTTCTAATGTTGGTATTTACATACACTCGTAACTAGAAATTGCCGTCATTTCGCCCAGCTCCACCAGGTACACAGACAGACAATAAATAAACAAAATATATATTTTGGTTTCTCGATAATAAAGCCTCCCTGCATCAAATAAAAAAAATATAGTTTTGTCCAGAATTGTCTCTGTTATACTTTAATTATTAGTATAGATTTAACGGTCATATTGTCCTACGAATTGGTACATGCTTCCCGTGGTACCGTGGACACTCTGTCCCTGTTACCTGCCACAATCGAGAATTTTTGTTAAAAGTTGGGCGTCCCATCCACGTGGCCCACACTTTTACTCACGTTTAACTTATATGGAGAAATTGGGTTAACTCAAGCTGGTGGGGCCTCCGGGTAATAGTTCTCCAGTCTGATTCAACTCGCTTCATTTACAGTGCCCTTGTTAGAGCCAAACTCGAAACCAGTTCCTGCGTCTGGCATCCGCGTTAAAGCACCTACATATACACTTCTGCTTGAGAAGGTTCAAAAATTATTACTCCGATATCTTTATAAACCGATATACGGATAATGTCCTAATCTATCTATACCCAACCAAATTCCTTCTGGGTTCCCTGACCTACAATTCGTTAGAAGAACGACGAAAATATCAGCAGCTTGCCAGAGCATGCAGACAACTTCATGGTAAAATAGATACACTTGATCTGATCCTCAAACTGTGTCAATTTTCTATATCCGAAACAGAAGGCAAAACCTATTCGCAGTACCCCTGGCGCGTAGCACGTGGAACATAGCACGTGGCGCGTAGCACGCGCTCAGTCACCTGGTCCACACATCCTCGCCGCGTTCAATGCCCTCCTCGAGGCAAGCCCTGAATGCGATTTGTTTATTGAGGTATGGCCGAGAATATTGTCAGAATGTCTGAATTCTGCGAGAGATGTATGAACGTGTTGTCTTTAATTAATGTAATTGGGTCTACCGTGTTAATTAAAGTAAAAATGAATAAACAAATAGAAATGCATTGTCATCGGAACTGAAGAAGTGTAAAATTCCAGCTTTGTAATGTAAGAGGAAGTTGGTCTAATTAAGCTTGCAAGACTTGACCCGTAACAAACAAATATAGTTGTTATAGCAAGTTAAATAGAAGCTTGTAAAAAAGAGGAAGTTCTCAATTCGTAGGTATTTTTACAAAATTTATTTAACTTGCAGTGTACATACATATGTTCATATATTAGTATATTTGTTTGTTCCGAGTCAAATCGTGCAAGCTTAATTAGACCCACTTCCTCATGCACTATGGAGCTGAAATTTTGCACAGTTATCGTCCTGATGACAATGCATTTTTATGACAAGCATGACCTGGTACTACGTTCAGGAGTGGCTCCAGACAAGGGAACTCCTCAACGATTAACAGTACAGATAAAATTTTGTGTGTTTCTTTGTGGTATGGATCTATGTATAATTAAAGCCGTTGTTAAATATTTTTAATACACCTTCTTGATATACATATTGTATATAATAGTAACATATTATACATTTTTATCTGAGAGTATCGCAATCATTGGTTTATAATGTGTAAAAATATTAAAGTGTTGTCCATGTAAATGAAATATCTACATTAAAAAAAGTACCACTTACCTTCTCATGTACTGGAACTTGATGACGATGATGATGAGCAAGGTGTTTGCTGCCAGAGACGCGGTCAGCACAGCCACGTACAGCACAATGATGAACAGGTCCGGGTTGTAAAACACATCCAAATCCATGGGGGTCACCCCCCAAACCTCACTGTCATTCCAGCCATCACTATGAGTCCAATTTAACGGCACGTTTGACATTTTACCGATTTTAACACACTATTAGGTCTAACTTTCGGATACACTTTGCTATATTTAAATAAATATCAAAATTCAAGTTCACAGTTATCACTATTTGCAACTCCATCTATACATTAATACGCGAAGCAAATGCTTATACACCGTTCTAAGAGAATTACGCAGCTGGAGAAGTATTAAATTTAGTACAGTTAGGGTTTTCACGGAGAAGGAGTGCCGCAAGTATTCTATATACAAATGCATTAAAACGATTTCGTTTTATTATATTTATAATCATTACACTATCATGTATTTGTCACATTGACTTTTGGAATTGTCAGTACTGTAAGGCTAGATTTCCTTAGGCATGAGTTACCCGTGCTCCGTAGGGCACTAATGGAGCCAAACTCCTTCCAGACGTACTTTAACTGGACTGATAACTCAGAATCAAATCAAGCCGATTTATGAATACTCCTCAAAAATTAGAAGATTCTTGAGTATTAAGCCGTTTGTAATAATTATGAACACCGTACAAATAACCTATATCAGTGTAATGATGCCTTATCTTACAGAATCCTCGCACAACGCTATTTGTGGTCATCGTAATAAGCTTATCTAATATCATATTTGCTCTGAGAATACTGTTAATATTTGACGAGGCTTAGCGTCACAGCGAAGCCGTGCGAAATAATAAGAAAGTAATTCTGTGTCATATTAACTTGGTTTGGGAAAAAAATAGAATACAAGATAAATTAAACAATTTAAATAAAAACAAAATGTATAAAAAATAAATTTTACAATAATACAAAATAAATAAAATACAAACAATACAATAATATAAAATAAATAAAATTACAACTCACACACGGCCATCTGATCCCAAACTAAGCGTAAGCTTGTACTATGGTGATCAGACAACTGATAATATGTTTAATACATATTTATACAGTTATTTACACCAGACACACAGAACAAATATTCCTGCTCGTCACAGAAAAGTTTGCCCTGGGTGGGAATCCAACCCACGACCTTTGATTTGAATTATTTCTTCTTTTTTTAACAATTACTTCGGTTACAATACAAATGTAGCCCCGTAGCCATGACTAGAAACCTGAAGGTTGACATTTCCACGACAAAAAACGTTACGGTTTAACGATTCGGAAAAAATGAGCACATTACTGGCGAGGTTTGAGCTTGAGTATCACGGAGTGTCTCTCAGGAGCCAGCGAAACTTTTTCCCAATGTCCACAAGTGGGCACTGGTTGAGTCGAAGTGACAAGCGTTTATTTATGTCCACAAACAAGGGTATCGTCGAACAAGCGTGCCCCAAGTTTTACAAGTGGCTGAAACTTGATACAATTTATTACTCAAAGCGAATTTCGGTGTGACAGAATAACTCAAAATGAATTTGGCAATATGACGGGAGAAGACAGACGAAATGTACTTACTTCTTCAATAATTTGTAAGACGATCCGTTTTTTCTCATAAAGAAACGTTTCATAACGCAGTCTGATTTCGCAATTTAGTTCAGCAGATGATACATGTATGTAGTATATGAAAACTAAACATTAAAGTATTGTATTGTTACGTTACAAAAATATCAAACAAAATATATATATGTGGCCTACTTATTATATTCCACATTATTATTCTTCATATTGCTATATTTATATACACAACACATATTTAACTTTT
>DWJZ01005346.1:0-14170 GCA_018249125.1 Asbolis capucinus | reverse complement strand
AACTTACCTATCGAAATATTTAAAAAGCAAATAAAAACCCGACTCATAGAAAAGAGGTATGATAGTATCAATGAATATGTTAATGACAAGGATGCTTGGAAATAATACACATCCACAGCCGGTTCCACCCAAGTTTGCTCTTTGTAATAATTTTGTATTATTATTTTATGTATTATTGAAAAGATATGCTGAAGAGTTTCTTTCGCCGTTTCTTTTTCCTCATTATTATAGCACCGTTCCGAAACGGTGGTAGATTCTAAAAAGTGACGTTCATAAGAGTATTGTAAATACATACCTACATGAAATAAATAATATGACTTTGACTTTGCACGGACAGACGGATGAAGGGACAGATGGATGAGCGAACAGATGGATAAATGGATAGACGGATGAACGTTTTTTTAATAGATATTTATTTTATTATTAATTTGATGTGGGGACTTTTAGTTGTTAAATTTAGACTTTCGTTAAGTGGGCTTTTTGGTTCCTAAGACGAAATAAATGCATTTCATTTCTTTTCAACGGACGGACGGATGAGCGGACAGATGGACAACGGAAAGGCGGACGAAAATGGCGCAACTGTTCCAAAATTTCTACTGAACCCTAAAAAATCATCCCAAATCGCGAAGATATAAGTTGACGTACATTTCTCGTATGTACATGTTTCCCTAACGTACGTATATATGTATGTAAGTGAGCCGGGGCCGGGGTGTGTCACTAATGATTCGTTCAGTTGAACGTTTACAACAGGTCATAAAAGCTCATTTCGCTAAAACGTAATATCTTTGTTACGCTGTGATTCATCTCATTGTTTCGCGAGTTTGTGTTGTACTAGCTTTTATTTGAAGCTCGTGTCTATATAGCAGCGAGAATTGGTTGTGTAATTACTGCGACACACATACATAGGTTTTGTTAGATATTTGCACAGATGGCAGATATTTTAAGCAGATCGTGATACCGCGATTTTTCAATGCAAACAGTGGGAAGTTAGTGACTTGAGTTTTTAAAATTTACCCCTATAATATACTGAAAAACGCATAATTACCCTGGTTTACAATGTTACAATAATAATCGTAATTGTATCAGATAAATACTCGTGTTTGTAACCAAAGCTTTCTTCTGATGATTTCCAGCTACTATGAAGTGGAGTTTTCAGAACAGCTATTTGGAGAACCTTCCTTCAAGGCCAGTTGTGTTGGTGACATTAGCTTGTACTATGGTGATCAGACAACTGATAAACAAATATAATTTGAAATACATACTAATTGCGCATCAAAATACAAAAATATACCTCCGCGGCATTTAATAGACGCTGGTAATAATAAATTGTATGGAATCCCGTTTTTTGTTTTCGTTTAATTTAATTGCACCATTCTACTAAAATCGTTGGCAGCGGCAAAATGAAACTTTAGTTTTTCTGAAACACAAATCCTTGCAAAAACTCGGCCACGCGGTAGTGGAACGAAAAGAATACCACTCGAGAAAAACTGCACGTAATTTGAGTTCCGAGTAATTCTCTTCCAAATGATAGAACCCATTCGCGAGATGCATTGCGCTCGCTCCACCTAGCCGCTGAGCGAAACAAACTAGGTATAATTTTTTTTGTCTTTTTGAATGTAATAATCTCATACAGTAACACAGTTTTTAACCCGCAATGCTAATAGAGTTTTATAAGTTTGACATGTTTGTGTGTAGCATCGTAGTTCTTAAATGCTTTAGGCCTCCTTAGTTAGGAGAAGGTACCCATGCTCAGTAGTGGGTCATCAACGAGCTTACCAATTAAGGCTACATGTGTGTTTACCTACATTTTTATCTATTTTTTTTACCTTACATACGATCCCACCTGATGGTAAGTGGCGATGAAGTCGTCGAGGGTAAAACGCACTATTTCTCTATTTATTTTTCCTACCCGTAAAAGGTCTTAAATATCTCATAGATAATTAATATCTTAGGACGACTCACACACGGTCATCTGATCGCAATGATCTCAAACTAAGCATTAACTTGCTCTATGGTGATCAGACAACTGATAAACATAAATACATATTTTCTTAAATGCATACTTATGTACATATTTACACCCAGATATACAGAACAAATATTCCTGTTCATCTCAGAAAAGATTGACCTGAATGGGAATCGAAATCACGACCATCCATGTAGCAGTCAGGTTCACTAACCACTAGACCAACCGGCCTACTGTCTTAAATAAATAGAAGTGAATAAACTCATAATAAACAAATGTTGTTTCATCTTTTGTCATAATATTTTAATACACAGTAAGCTCTCTAACTTTATATTAAATCCTTGGACACGACAAAAATGTTTGACGCATCGGTCTAGCATATTTCTGCACATGCATACGATGCGGTTCCATTGTGTCCGGACAAAGCGGCCATGCTATGAGAAGGATTCAAGAACCAAGAACTTGAAGGAACTTAAAATTCTCGAAGGAATTACGCCAGCGTCTACGCTGAACTTATAAATATTTCCAGTCATTTCTTTTCTTCTCTTCGATTCTATAAATGGAGCTGTAATAATGGCTCTTGCTATTATGAGCTCCTGCTTCTTGCTCTAAGATGCATTGTCATTGTGGATTTCCTGACATAATATTGAATACTAACTTTGCTATTAACTTCTGAACGAGTTTGTTGTAACTGTGAGTAGACATGGAAACATATATACAATTAAACATAATCTTATTCATCTTTAAACTAACATATTTATTCATAATAATTAGGCATAGTTTGCTATTTAAATTAGACTAGACACCCGGTCTGCAACTGAATATCGATCATAATTCAAAACGTCCTAGAGTTCATTATAATTTGCAGGGATTTTGTATTTGCATGTCAAACACATGTGGAGTGCGTAATGATTTTATCTATTAATTTCATGTAATTCCAATTCATTATTAAATAAAATATCTCGCTGCGTGTATTAATATTACACCCATTAACATTATTAATCATCATTGCAACCCACAACCGTTCCATTAATGGGCCCGGGTCTCCACTTACAATGTAAGAGTTAGCGGCCATAGTTCACCACGCTGGCCAAATATGGATTAGTGAACTTCACACACCTTTGAGAACGTTATGGAGAACTTTCAGAAGTACAGGTTTCCTCATCATGCTTTTCTTCACTATGGCAAGTGATATAACTTTGATATGCACATAACTTTGAAAATGAAAGGACCGCGCCGCAGGATTTGAAACCGGGACCTCCCGTTGGAGAGACCAACGTTCAAACAACTAGGCTATCACTGCTTTTTATTAAAATTGACATTATTAATAATACAATTTCACAACTTGCCAATTGTAAAAGATATTTATTACGAGACTTGGATATTTTTTACATGTTATGTTTTTGTAGACAATCCTCTTTTTTTCTTTTCGGATACTGTATTCTGTCCCTCAACTGCAGTTATTTACAGGAATCCAGATTAATTAAGAGTTCCGAATTTGTTACAAAATCCTAAAAACTAGAAAACTTGGACGAGAAATGTGTAATGTCAGAGTTATTAGCAGTTTTACAGACTAAAACATAAGTTTGTTTAAAATTTCAGTCTTCAAAGTGTTTTAGAATTTTGATGATCGGTGAGTCAGTGAGTGACAAATTTAAGGAAATTTACTTGTAATTATTCAGTGACTATTATGTGAAATGACATTTACATGTTATATTTGTTATATATTTTATTCATGACATTTACATGAACATTAGATTTATTGTCCGGTGACAGAAAATGCACTATGCTTCTCGATATTTCCACAAGGAATTTACACACAGTCTTAAATGGTCAGAGAAAAGGGTGACGGCCGCTCATTGCTCTTATGCTCGTCTTGGAAGCGCTCCGTGCACCCAAATCTCCAACACCTCAACACCATTCAGAACCCGTACCTGTAACTCAAAAGTAGGAATAATCGGCTATGATTTAAAATGAAATTATACCAAATCCCATTCTTAATATAATTATAAGTTAAACCGTGATATGAAGGTTTATTTGTCTATCCAGTCCTCCTCGTACCCGGCACGTATTCGTGTCGTTGGGTGGTCGTACGAAATGTACGATGTCGAATTATATTTATCTACCCCCGCGTCACCTATATCTCCCATTGAATCGTATATTATGTTCTTAAGTATAATCCTTCCATAAAATACTTCAAAAGATATTTCTTTAATAAGCACAATAATGTTTATTATAAATGTGAAAGTGTGTGTGTTTGTATGTTTCTCTGACTTTCACGTCGAAAAGACCAACTTACTTTTAATATTTATGTATGATATGTTACGAATACTGTAATGTATTTCTGTTCTGTTCTGTGTCAAGTGGCATAACACGACATTTTTTTATAACAAAAGCATATGCTTCCGGTGTCTCGAAACTTCATTTACAGAACAGATTGGAATCGTTATTCATTCGTTTCATTCATTCATTCACATCGAACGAGAAGGTTGTGTAGCGCAATCTGTGTACTGGAAGTGTAAACTGTGATTCAGTTGTGGTTATTTCGTAAATATCTGTTCGTACCGTAACGGATCTAATCGAATGTATGGTGAAGTACTGAGACTTAGTGGCGCGATTTATTCAGATTCCCTACACCGAAGGGGCTGTTTATTAGAACACTGATATGGGCTACTTTTTATCAACAACCATATCATACCGTCTGCCTAGCTAGCTGGTTTAGTTTTTTTTACTATAAAAAGTTAGTTAAAATACTAATATCTACCTGCGGCTTCGCCCATGGAGTATGTTGAATAAAAGTAGTCTATATGTTATTTCAGACAATAATCTATCCTTGTGCAAAATTTCATTCCAATCCATTCAGTAGTTTTTGTATGAACGAGTAACATCCATCCTCACAAATTTTCGATTTTATAATATCAGTAGGATTAGTGAGGTTAAAGGTTAAATATAATTACACAACGTAACAACTGCTATGGGAATTATAATTGGTGCCGCGAAAATACGATGAAACTTCCAATTTATAACTTCTAAAAATATCTTCAAAGGCACAAATAAGCCCAGTGGCGCTAATCCACCCGGTCGCATAAAATGCGTCTCAAAGCAAGTGTTCGCAAGAAGCTTGTGACTAGAATAAGGTAAATTTTTAATTATCCTTCCCAATAGTTGTATTTTAAACTTGTAACGGAAAATGCTCACGACAGAGACCTTATACAACCTTTATAAAAACTCAATAACTCGATTCAGTGATCTAGTAAGCCGCGAGTTAATTATAATAAAGATAATAGTCGATTCCTCCGCAGTTCACTGCGAGGCTTCTATGTATGTACATCGCCATGACAGACTGGAACTAATATTACAACAAGTATTGTTCGCACATTCCCTTACATTATCTTTCCTTATTCTTACCGTATCTTTGAACACAAATAGGAAATAGTATTTTAATATTTTAAAATCAATTTTTAAAATGAAGTGCCTCGTCTTTCCTATCTTTCTATACGGAGCTGAAACGTGAATACTGAAGATGCAAGACCGTCGCAAGATTGACGCCCTGGAAATGTGGTGTTGGAGACGCATGCTTAGATTCCCATGGACCGTACACAGAACCAAATTTACTATTCAGAGAGACCTCAACATAAAAGAGAGATTTTCGTCAACTGTGCAATTACGAATTCTCAAGTTCTTCGGACACATAACACGTAACTAGGATTCGACGGACGATACAGGGAGCAGTTGATGGCAAACGATCACGCGGCCGCTCTCTAACTCGGTGGACAGATCTTTTTAAATCTTTGACGCATTTTAACATCAATGACTGTTCCCACTCCGCCACTAGTAGAACTGCATGGCGATGCTCAGCTAGAGGAACGGTGACGCAAAAATCGACCACAACCACTCTGCCAAGAGTGCAGGACTTTTTTTATATATGTATATGACGTACACTGTTCATCCTTAAAAAAGTGAACACAACATGCTCAAAAATATAACACTTAAAGGAAACAATAATAAATCACAGAAAGCATATGGTAATTACTTGTAGAAGAGGAAGAATCAATTTTCATTTCTATTTCACACACTTAACTTTTCTTTTGCTATAAATCGCTGGGCATATAAATTGCACACATACATTTAAGAATTGCTATTCTAAGTTTTGATCCTCGTATTCGCAGAAGGGATGGAATAATTCGTCAACACAGTACAATAGCTGGGTCGTCGGTCGACCGGTCGTCGTTCGAGTGTCGCTCGGCCGACCGGCCGTTCGTCCGTCGGTCAGACCGGTCATAACTCAATTGTGACGTCATGACACATTTGTGGCATTGTTTCCTGCGATAGCCATATAATTACAGAATTATAAATCATACTTCAAGTCCACTGATTGTGTAGCTGTTCGTGTGGAATTCTGACATTAATATCGCAATCACATTTGATATTTTGGAGATCATCTCATAAATATTTAAAATTTAGAAACCATTACGGGGGTTTTTTAGTTAGGAACTTAGGTCGCTTTATGTTTGTCTTTGTGCACACTAATCTCAGGAACGGCTGATCCAATTAGAATGCAGTTATCACTGGTGTGTTAACTGGAATAATAGGCTACTTTTTTACTTTCTAACAAACAACATACGAAGCTGCGAACTAGTCTTAACGATAAGCTTCAACGGGAACAATTTTAGTTTTTTAGTACCTAGCCCATAAAAAACACTATTGTGATTACATTCAGTAGCAATTCATTCAGTAGATAATAAATATTCCATCTATATGACGCATTAGTGATCTGTAATTGGATACGATCCAGCCCGAAGGCCGCGGTGGTAGTTCATTTCAATGACCCATCGTAGTTAGACGATGTTAGATCGCTCTACTAGTGGGAAAGGCTCCCCTCGAGACCCCACTCACAGATTGATAGCTACTTCATAATGAAACTTCAAACTTCAAATTACTTAGTAATAAAATTAGACTTCCAACAAGCCGAAGTTAGTACATTAAAAATCTACAAAATTTAATAAAATCAATAATCAAAATAAGTATTATTAGGGATAACTCAAAAACTACTCATCAGAGGTCGCTCGTATTTAAATTGAACGACATGACAGATAAATTATCAAAATCGATCAAGAATGTTCTCAGATAACATAAGTGCATAAAAACATTGTACACATTCTGACCTGTGCCGTTATTAGAAGTCAGTTAAAAAACCGGCATTAGGAATCATCAACATCTAAAAGCTCCTAAAAAAATTAAAAATAATAATATAAAATGAAAAATAATTAATACAATCGAATCGAGAAACTCGTCCTTTTTTGAAGTCAAATCAAATGGGTTTTGACCGAGCGATTGTTTCGAAAACGTGCATCCGTGAGTCATGTCCGTCCGCACCGAGGACGAAACATTTAGTACAGACGGTACATAATTAATGTTGCTCTTTATACATATTTGCCTAATGATTGTAACTACCGCCATCTAGAGTAAAACAACAAAACTAAATAGGTACCTATCACTTAATTTAATCTATAATAAAATAAATAACCTTAGGAAGACAGAATCGCTACCTGCATAAAATGAAACGATATAGCATTTATAGAACTGAAATACTGATTAAACGATATGATTCCTTGACCCAAAAGCTCCTGACTTCCAATTTTTATTGTATTTTATGATGTGATTTCCTAAAATACGATTACATAAGAGTATATATACAAGGATTGCTTGTATTACCTTTACGACTAGTTTATTTAAGTGAATTGCCTATTACGTACCTTAATGTAAAATTTCATTTAATCCTTCATCCATCAATCATAATTATTCCACAAGCGCCAGCTTATACCTAACAAATTTCATAAATGTCGCTTCAGTAGTTGAATCGTAACAAATAGATTGTAAATGCGAAAACAACTCTATGTTTTCGCACATATAATATCCATCATCATCATGTCAATACATCACGGCCCACTATTGAGCACGGGTCCTTCCTTGAATGAGCAGGTTAAGGCCATAGTCCACCACGCTGGCCAAGTGCTAGCAATTGGCAGACGTCAAACATCTTTAAGTTTTGCAAACTCCCCGGCTTACAGGTTTCCTCACGTTGTTTTCATCGTTATAGCGAGTGACATTTAAATGCTTAAAACGCACATAACTTCGAAAAGTCACAAGTGCACGCCCTGGGTTTCGAACTCGGACCCCCCGAGTAGGAGGCCCAATTCATAACATCTAGGCTATCACCGATTCAGTAATATTAGTAAGGATGAAACTCACACAGGCATCGTTGCGTAGGCAGGGCTAAAGAGGAACAAAAAGAATCGCATTGTTTTATTCTATTTATAGCGGACGAGATCTGGATTAAGCCGCGTTTAGCTGATGTGAAATGTATAGGCCGTTTTGGCGTTGGAAAAATATCGTGATGTGGAACTGAAAGCGATTTATCATCCATCACTGGGCTGAGAGAGCAAGTGCACTCTCGTGTACTCTATGACTCATTAGATCGATCCACTGGCGGTTCTGGTTTTATCGCACCATTTTACTGTGTGGACAAATGATATTATAAGGCAATTTTTTCACACATTAAACTCGACTCCGTCGGGAATGCCGGTGGCATATTGAATTATAAGTAACAGAATTTAGGCAGTTTGGTGACAAATATTTTGGTGCGCTTTTTGCATGTTTTTTACCTTCTATAAATTAATGCTTGCCCGCGATCCTGCCTGATGGTACGCAGCGTTGCGGTCTTAGATGGTAAAGCGCACTAATTTATTGAAAGCCTGGACATATTGTATCTACATATACTAACTGTACATTAAGTATTTTTTGAAAATTTTGATGTAGAAATTAATTTAAATTAAATTTATCGATATAGAGACCAAAACAATTTTTATGGATTTATTGTCTCTCTGTTTGTTCGAGCTTCACGTAAAAACCACTTGACAGATATAATCAAAGTTTGGAACCCAAATGCTCCCACTATAACTGTGTGACCTGAGCCCAGAAATGGGACAGCTAATCCATAACTGTACCCGTACCGTCAAGTTTACACATATTTTACTAAAATAATGCGAAAAAAATGACAAGAAAAGTTCTCGCTATCGAGACTCAGAACTGCTCCACTACTGGGCTAATGTCTACATCCATAATGTCAAAGGTATAGGCCATATTTCACCACGCTGATCCAGTGCATATTGATAAACTTCACACACCTTTGAGAACTTTATGATATTCTCAGGGACACAGGTTTCCTCAGAATGTTTTTCTTCACCGTAGCAAAGAAAAACAAATTCTGATACCTAACTTTGAAAATCAGACGTGCGCGCAGTATCGAACCCAGGACCACCCATTCAAAAGATTGACATTCAAGACATTATACTATCACTGCCTTCAGCTTAGAGAATTACAAGAGAGCACATATTGTGAGGACTCTGTATGCCTCATTACATCCCCAGTATACCATCTCATTCAAAAACATCCTAGTTGATAATGACTGTCCAGCGTATCGTCCATCAATTGCCACAATAGCTTCATTTGAGTGCCCCACCGCTCAAAGTCCATCGGAATTCTATGCGTCATAGCACGATTCCCTTTGTATGAAATAGCTCAGGTGATTACACTAGTCTGTTTGTTTGAAAAGTATTACGTGTTGCATATATTGTCACAAAAAATATTACGTGTTAAATATATTGTCACAAAAAGTATTACGTGTTGCATATATTGTCAAAAGAAATATTACGTGTTACATATATTGTCACGAAAAGTATTACGTGTTGCATATATTGTGACAAAAAGTATTACGTGTTGCATATATTTTCACAAAAAGTATTACGTGTTACATATGTACATTGTGACAAAAAATATTACGTGTTGCATATATTGTGACAAAAAGTAGTACGTGTTACATATATTGTCAGAAAAAGTATTACTTGTTGCATTCATTGTCACAAAAAGTATTACGCGTTACATATGTATATTGTCAGACTTTGAAGCCTCCTCAGTAATGGCTTGAAACCAAATATAAACTAATACCTTTCTTTGTACAATCTATTAGCAAAATAAATGTCAATGGACGTCACGACTGCAGTAAGATTTTCATAAAGACAAATAATAAATAATGATTTGTGTTGGTGACGTCAAACACACTGATACATACTACGTCATCAACTTATTAGTCCAGTGGAACGGGTCTACTCGTAGCAGTCATCTTATACGGTAAACATATGAATCATCTCATAGAATTTGTCTTCAATATGGACTGAATATGTATCGCGTTCATAGCCCGGCGTCTTGGTTCTGTTGTGAGTGATGGGAAAGTTAAGTAACAGCGGGCGCGGTCGGTGGAATCGATGACCGCTAGTGGCAAAAAATTCATGAACATTTCCGTGCTTTGAAGTGCACGTAAAGCCGTCGGTCCCGGTTGTTATGATATAGTAATCGTTAAGCCACGTCGGAGGCCTGTACAGCATAAAAACTTCCATTGTCAGCTATTAACCCTTTCATCAAATTGCATCCAGCAGCATATTGGAGTGGTCTAGGCCTCTTCAGTATGAGGATAGACTAGTGCTCAATAGAAGGCTTTCAATGGGTTAAAGCCATATGCATAATATATAACATATACATATAACACTTAAAATGAATGTAATCCAAAAAATAGGATGTATAGAAACTGAATACAAATAACTTGTAGAAACTCCGTAGAAATATATTTTTTGATCTTTTGTAAGGAGCTGCGTGAGACACGAATGGTTCTCGTGGTCATAAAATACTACAAATAAAAATAAACTGAATGTGCTTTTGATTGGATTGGATTAACGAGGGCCTAGTACAGTGCGCGGACACCACATTAAACTCCATTCAGTATTTGATTTTGTCGGTAATCACATTATAATTTTTATCATTAAATAAACCGACTTCAAATGCCTCCGACGAGTAATACAATGAACGATCATTGTCAACGTAGTCGCTACCAGTTAAATACGCATTATTAAAGATAACTCAAAAACTGTCAAAATTATGCGACATGTACTAGCTTTTGAATAAAAAAATACTCATCAAAGTCGTTCCACGCAGTTAAAAGTTATGCGATAAAAAGAAAAATAAAATTTTAAAACAAAAAATAACGCCAAAATCGCTCGTCAGATGTCGCTTAAAATAAAACGGGACCACATCGCAAGCACCAACATTCAATAAATAAAAATCAATATCGGTCCACTCAGTAAAAAAACATGCGAATGGAGTACCTTCTCCTTTTTTGAAGTCTGTTGAAAGATATTTCATGTACTAGATCTATTTAAATAAATAACAAAAACAAAGTACTATTTGTTGACATGCTTAAAAATATTATAAATGCGAAAGTAACGCTGTATATCTGTCGGCAAATCTGTCTGTTTGTCCGTCAGTCTATCTCTTTGTCTGTTTTTTATCTTTTCACGCCTAAACTACTAAAATAATTTTGATGTGACTTGCTATAGGGGTAAAATATAACTTATAAAAACAGGGTACTTTTTTCGAAAAATTGCTTGAAGGGGTTGAAATAGGGGATGAAAGAGATTTATAATTCAAATATACTATTGCAATAAAAATGAAGTATTTGTTTATTTACATCGCCTATCAAAATTACATCATAGCCTGACGACTAAATGCTAATATTCTAGCAGCTTCTTTGATCACAAGTGATCGGCAAAACGATCGAGAGGAACCTGGCCGACGGCCGACTTCATGAACGCTTCCTAGCTTTATAAACAGTCATGTTATACTGATAAATTCCACCCCACCGACCGTGCGCGCTGTTGCTCAACTTTCACGATATCTTACAATCTAAACAAGCCGGACTATGAACTCTATGAATGACCAGGTACTGGCTATTAAAACACTTACGACCTTGAGGACAGAGGAGCATTAAGAGCACCGACCTTCCAATGCAACATATGATTGATTGATATGTACACGCCATATTAATCATATAATATGGTGTGTTATCCGCACCTTGTTTACACTGGAATAATCTGTCATTGATTTATCAATATATGCAAGATGATAAGTAAGGTATCGTTTATCTGTCATAGCTTGGACAGCGGACGTTCGAAAAACGAATCTATATAATACAAGGTTTATTAAAAATATTTAAAAACAGAAGCTATGATTATAGAACCCTAACAGGAAAAAAAACCAAAATTTTCATAACTGTGCTGTTATTTGTTGAAGAGTTCGCTTGTCTAGAGCCAATCCTGAACATATCAGATCATGCTTTTAATAAAAGTGCATTGTCATCAGGACGGAAGATTTATGCAAAATTTCAGCTCCGTAGTGTACGAGGAAGTGCGTCTAATTAAGCTTGTAAGATTTGACCCGTGACAAACTAATATACTAACAAAGTAATATATGAACATACACTGCAAGTTAAATAAAAGCTTGTAAAAAAATCAATGTTTGTTTTTTTGTAAATTTGTTTGTTTGTCATTTATAGACTCTGAAATGGGAGATAAAGTATTAACATCTTTAGTAACTTTGTTCAGATTTCTCTGGAAAAGGTTTCGAGCAACATATGTATTTTTTTTGAGAATAAAGTATCTATAAACATATGTATGAATATATATTTTAATTCCAAAAATACATAAGTCAAGGACCAAACCACAAATCCATATTAGTCCACCGATCTGCACGTGGTCTGCACCGCTGACATTGTGAGTGGTGATCCGAGCCCAGTGCAGTTATGTGCTGTAATGATGGACCTACTAGACTGCCACTTGGTAAGTGATCACCGCCGCCCATGCCGCACCAGGCCGGGCTTGAACGATGCTGCCTCCGAGGAACTGATGGACCAACACGCATAGAGAAGAATGAGAAAGAAGTGAAGCAGTACACATTACATCCACCTACGCTTGCAAATGCAGAAAGCGCATCTATAACTCCCTTTTTGACCGGCAAGGCGTTGATGAGGTTACTGACGTCCACAAGGTGATTACCGTCAGACGACCCGTTTGTCTCCCTACTTAAAACCAAACCTGAACTTTAGCAAAACATTTGTAAAAGTGGAATCTGTAATCAAACCGTACACAGCTCCACCACAAAACCAACATTTAACAAGAGAGTAAACCGACAGCCGAAGGTATTTCTGGAATGTAGTTAAGTACAACAAAGTTCCTTGCGTACAAACGCGGAATTCAATAAAAGGGCCGCGCGAAGGCTCTCTGTACGGTGAAGTGAGAATAACATACACTCTCACTTATAGGCACACAGAAGTATACCATGTAAATATATCCGTTACATTCCTTACTTTTAATTCCAATTCAAAAAGGAAGAATTGATTCCTACGCCATATGCGTAGTGATGTGATATTAACATAAATGAATTGAAATCAAATGCTTTTTGAAAGTCTGTGTGGGTAGATGGATGTTTGTTAATCTATCACGCAAAAACTGTCAGTGCCTTAGCTACCCTGGGTGGCACCCGATGTGGAAGTTGATGGTGTCACCCCATTCAAATTAAAAAGCAACAATTTTTTTTTGTCTGATCAATTTTTTTTTATGATTATAAATTGCTTACTCTTGAGTAACCGGGTGGACGTCACCCCAAAAAAGGTGACACCAGGTGCGGCCCGGCCCTGCAGTTCCCCCTTGCTACCTCACTGAAAACTATGTAACAGATATTGATTAAATTTAGCACAAATATAGCTTATTGTCGAAATAACACATAGGCTAGTTTTTATCAACATACCACGTAGGCAAAGTCACGGGCAAATCATAGTTTAGCCATATATGTATGTATTTATATAACCTACTGCGAACCAAACTTATTTTATTATTTTATTTGTCCACTAAACAGAAAGCTGCTGAATTGATATAAAATATATTTACAAAGAAAAACGTACAGAATGATTTTGTTTGGACTTCCACAATGTTTTTATAACAAAGGTATTTTTGAACAAAACAAAATTCTTCAGAAAAGATCAGAGATACCCGCATTTCCTGTCAAACACAGCTCGCGCAAATAACCAAATGCAAATTTTCAGTAAAAGGGAGATATTCCATAGAACAGGTCGAATAGCGAACACTGAAAGAGATTAAGAAGTGAAATAAAATGGTTGAAAAATACTACTAGCTCGATCTTCGATCAAGAATATACCAGATGTCGCATACCATAGAAATGTAATACAAAATGCTGGCCATGTGAATATATATTTTTACATCTTCCTTGAATTACCAACGAACTAACAAAAAGTTTAAA
>DWJZ01005345.1:0-14173 GCA_018249125.1 Asbolis capucinus | reverse complement strand
AATTTAAACTATTTTTTTTAATATAATGTTTATAAGTGGCCAGTTCTAAAAACTTTCAGTTTGGCCCTCGTATATTGCGGCAATTGTATTTAATTATATACTATCTGGCTTTCAAGAGTTAATAAGCTATTCACAAGTATCCTTCCGCACATTTAAATCTCCAAAATTATAATCTGTAAGAACTGAAATTGAGAAAAGTCCATACTTAATGCACCTACTATATGTAGGTATAATATGAAAAAACAAAGTTTTATTTTTTAAGTCGACAAGTATTTGTAGATAGTGACAGGTATCCAACCAGTAACAATTAAGAATTTGTTTTATTTTTAATCCTCGATGCGTCAAGAACTCTTCTGGTTTGACTGTCTCTGTGGCGTCGAACTCACACACATGAATAAAATTGTGTAGTATTAGCTATTAGAAAAATATATTCTACCGTTTGGATATTAAAAGATAAATATACCTATATACTATTTTAATAGCAACTTCAAACAAGGCATAAAAATAAAACTCACAGTAAATTGTTCTTTCTTTTATTGGCATTGATTTTTTGCTACTACATAAGATATTGCACAGGTTTCGTAGAAAAATACTACTAGCACTCTATAGAGAGCAAAACTTGTGACATAAATAACATAGTGACATAAAAATAAACACATTTTATAATAAGCTATAAATACAAATTGTAAAAAATATGATTGTGTAAAAATTAAATCAACCTAAAACTTAAACTAGCATACGTAGTAATAGACGCCACAAATATTTTTGTATTTTGTAAATATTCATTATAGCACCATAGATACACCTTTGGGTATTTTGGCATAAGTCAGTCTTAAATATTATAATATCTCAATGTACACAAATATATGTAGAATCAGTGTATTGACTCAATATAGAATTGTCAATACTTTCGTTTCGAGAACATTATCACAATATGTTATCTGCCAGTATTCGCCTCAATAAACAATTTAAATTAGAATTCTAAATTTGAACGATTTAGAATATGAATCATTGCTGCTGTTCTTTATCTTGCCAGTGTTTTGTGTTTGGTCCTTAATGAACATGCGTCATTCATGCCAGTAATAATTAATTTGTTATTCAGTGTTGACAACGCAAATATTTAAACTTGCCAATGACCGGACTTTTTTATAACTGGAAGAACGTTTCGTTACTTACAAATGACATAAAAACACTTCATTACATTTATAACTACTTATAATTATGATAGTAAATGCATTCGCTTCGATTAGGTACAGCATTTATGAACCTTAGATAAATATATATATATATATATATATTACTATATATATCTCTGTATCTATTACTATATATATATATATATATATATATACGTATTTAGGAATCGATTTAGAGACAAATAAAGCTACTGAATATATACAAGTTGATGTAATCCTAAACAAAAATTCATTAGTTAACTGCAGCCAAATCGATAAAGCCGTATCTGAAATTTTAAATACAGATACAAGAAGTATTATTTTAATCTATTACGTTTACAAACAGACCCAGTATTACTAAAATATCTTTACAAAAATCCATCAGCTACAATTTAATTACAAACATATAAAGATTAATCCTAGTGGTTAAGGTAGTAGCCTAGTGATTAAGAATTCGGCCTCCTACTCCAGGGGGCCGGGTTCGAATCCCAGGGCGCGCACTGACTTTTCCGAGTTAAATGCGTTTTAAGCATTTAAATGTCACTCGCTATAACGGCGAAGTAAAACATCGTGAGGAAACCTGTATGCCGGGGAGTTGGCAAAACTCAAAGGTGTGTGAAGTCTGCAAAGCAATTGGCTAGCGTGGTGAACTATGGCATTAACCTTCTCATTCAGAGAAGAGACCCGTGCTTAATAGTGGGCCATGATGGGTTAAGATGTTGATGACAAAAATTATATTAAGTATAAAAAATATCACTCTTAAAAGTAACTTTATTCTATGTCGTTATAAATACGTCGTAATAATATAGCTATATTTTACATAATCGTCGGATTTGCTTTTCGTAGCATTCGTTCTTTTATCTGTCTGTATATCTTCGGGTTTGTTTACAGCCGACGTCGGGATGACAAAGCTATTTATGGTATTTGCAACGAGAAGGACGCAGAGTAGCAATATTATCTGCAACAAGCAATATTGGTCAATATATTTATTATCTTTTTAGGGCAATAGACACATCTCACGTATTTTGTTATCTGAACATTTTATTTCGTAATCGACATTGCGTATGCTTGGGAAATAAATTTATATACGTACGGAATGTTATAAACAAGATTCTTTTGAAATTTCATAATTTACGTGTTAATTTTTTGATTGGTTAACCGGTAATGCCAATTTTTTTTTTTTAATTTTTTAATCAATAAATATCTCTGGACAACTTAGACACTGCGAACTAATCCCAAAATAAGGGTTAACTCTAGGATGCTCAACCTTTCTGATAGTCGGGCCAAACTGAGGGAAGATATATTTACTGCGGGCCACTAGTAATTCCTAGTCAATTACTCTCAGCACTTGCGTAATAAAAACGTTCTAAAAACATACTTGCGCGGGCAATTTAAAATCCGTTCGCAGGTGGCATTATGGTCCGCGGGCCGAAGGTTGAGCATCCTTGGGTTAGCCTATACTATGGTGATTATATAACTGATAAACATATAGACACTTTAATATATATCGCAAATATATTTACACTCAGACATAGAACAAACATTCATCACAAAATCAGAGTGGAAAACGAACCCACAACCTCCGACTTAGCAGACTTAACCTCTAGACCAATGGATCAGTCATTTTAATTAATCATTATACATAGGGCTGTCAACTCCAAACTTAAAAAAATAGGATTGAAAGTAGAAATACAAGGATATTTCGGTTTAAAGCTAGGACTGTATAGTTACTTTATAAAAGTATTACATACCTAATTGTTATAATTACACTAAACAGGTTTAATAAAACAACTAAGAGACTAGTGTTGCGCAAAATTTAAAACATAATTCCTTAACAGGACATTAAAAGCTTAGGACTATCCAGGACACCCTAAAACCGGGACATGTTCTATGAAAACAAGACGGTTGGCAACCCTAGTTATACATACATATATTCAGTAACATATGTAATTATATTTTTTAATGATTAGGTGACGACAACTGTTAAAAAAAATCTTAAAAGCTTCCGGAGGGACGTAAATCGGCTGTTCCTCTTGTCATCATTAATTTCCAACACAAGGTTTGGCCACGAAACCCTCCACCTGCATCATCATATTTCTAGGCCTCCTCAGTAATGAGATATTGAGAGACCAGTTCCCAGTGACCATTAATGTCTTGAAACAAATTACATGATATTGTAACGTTGAAGTGAACGTCATACCAATCTAGATTAATTTAAATTGATGTTGAAACACGCAATATATTAACAAATGTTGAGCAATATGAGACATCGTAGTTTAGTCAAGCTCCTTCCCATCCCATTTTATGCATAATTTACTAGGGTACGTCCGTGGCTTCGCTTGCCTGGAGTTTTGATAAAAAGTAGCCTGTTATTCCAAACTAAATCAACCCGATCCCTGCGGCAAATTTCATTTAGATCCGTCGTGTGGTTTTGCGTGATGTATTTCATCCATAAATCCATGCATGCTTACAAAATTGCAGTGGAATTCATGGAATCTGTATTTTGGAAATTAACGTAATTATTTTCATTATTATAAACGACTGATTGACTTCAAACCGTTACTAACCTACTAAATATATGTAGGCCCTTCATAACTGAGGCCGTATTCAATTATAATATTAGTGCGTATTTATAATAGTATGTACGTCTCACCATTATCTCAACCCATCACGGCCCACTATTGAGTACGGGTCTCTTTGAGAGATGAGAAGGTTAAGGCCATAGTCCACCACGCTGGCCAAGTGTGAATTGGCAGACTTTACATAACTTTGAGTTTTGTAAAGACCACGGCATGCAGGTTTCCTCACGATGTTTTCCTTCACCATTATAGCGAGTAACATTTAAATGGTTAAACGCACATAACTCCGAAAAATCAGAAGTGCGCGCCCTGGGATTTAAACTTGACCCCCCGAGTAGGAGGCCGAATTCTTAACCACTAGGCTATCACCGCTTACACATAGAAAATATAGAGTAAAGTCACTATGCAGATATGATACCCAAAGGTACTTACAGAATTTCTACCAGCATTAGTGACTGGACAGGTGACAGAAAGACAGGTAACATACATATATTCACAATACTTAAATTTATACAAATTAATTCGCCAATTAATGCCGGAAAATAAATATATAATTTAAGAATAAGAATAAAAGCGTTTGTTAATTTGGTCCGTTAATTATTAATTTTAATGGTTCATTGTTTAATGTCAAGAATGGAATTGTGACGTTTCGCTTCGTTATTAAGTTAATCCATGGGTGATTTAGAAGGAGAATTGAACTATGACAAAAATCTATTTATCGCTAAAGAAACTTAAAGGGGTTGAAAAAGGGATGAAAGTTTATGTCGAAGATATAGCTATGATAAAATTAAATCCCAAACTAAACCTTGGAAAAAATTAAAACTAAACTAAAAAACATACATATATTTTGAAATATATATAGACATTATTAATATAAATATTTTAACACCCTCACACACAACAAATATGTCTTAATCATCATAGAAAAGTTTTCCTGGTGGGAATCGAACCCACGACCTTCGGGCACCAGTCAGATTCACTAATTGCTTCCCTAACCGCTAAACCAACAGGCCAGTCCAAAGTGTTCGACCAGCATACATTTGATTAAAATTAAATTCATATTGGATGTTTTTTTTTAAATGTGAACCTGAAAAATGAAAACTGAATGAAATGAAATGAATAATTCATTCTTATGAATGAATAATTCTGAATGAAATTTTGATATGGGAAAGATTATAGCCTAGAATAATATAGAGACTAATTATTATGAACATATTCGCGGGCGGAGACGCGGGCGCGCCCTAGTTTTCTTATATAAATGAAATAATGACTATAATTAATAATATAAGTAATGGCTATAAGTAATAACATTAACTTCACGCCCATATGCTAGATCAGTCAAAGAGCTTTGTACAGTTAAAGAGCTTTCATTTTATGTTAATCAAAAATTGTACATCTCCCAGGAAGTACCACCATAATGACGCAAATGGAACATTAAACATAACTAAACTATAACAGACTCGATTGCTAATTAATTTCCAGTCAACAAGTAAACACGACACTATTGGATCCACATCAAATTTTCCACGAAAACGATCAAGTCAAATTCAATGAAAAGTTATGAAAACGAATCCGATCCTTAATATATGTACTCGGGTATTTACGATTCTTTTATTGTTATACCGAAATTTCAATTGTTTTTCTACCCAATTGCATGAATAAAACAAATCGTGAGTACCTATTTACATTTAAAATGCCAAGTATCGTTGACCTTTAATGTTTGTGAAAATATTTTTCTCAAACCCACTCACCGTCCGAGACATGACGTCAACACACACACAACGGCACGTGGCTCTGTTATTGTTTGCGTTTCTAATATCTATAGTGTTTGTAAACTCTCGTCATCACGTCCTACTCTCGTGATGGTTGCTACTAGAATGAGGCGGGATCGAAAGGAATGGAACGACTGTTCCATTTTTGAATGTGCTATTCTGTTGATAAGTATTTTTAGGAAGTCGGCTGCTTTGTTGATTCTTGATTCTAGAACTGTTGAGAATTTATTTGAAAATTTATAACGTCTTAATTTTACATTATAATTTCATAATTGCTACCCACGTAGGTCTCACAAAGTGAGGGGATTGAAAGACTTCACACACCTTCGAAAACTTTATGGTAATCCCTCAGAAGTAAAGATTTCATCACGCTGTTTTCCTTCGCCGAGGCAATTGTAATATAAAAATAAAGGAAGGTCCGAAATAAATAGCCCATTCGGAACAGTTTCATTTGAGAAGAACAACAGATTTTTGAAGCTTTGAAAATCCTGAAAATGATTTACTTGTCGAAGTCATTTGAAATCTGTTTTTCTAAATGATAAAAAGGATTATTTCAATAATAATCGATATAATTTTAAAATAGTACTTGTTTATTATCTATAATATTAAGTTTATATTATCTACTCTGTAACATTTAAAATATCGATATCCGCGTATGACGTGTCATATTCTGTTCCCAATAAATAAAATCTAATTTTAAATCACTTAATTTTTTTTTCAATAAACGTCACGATAATTGCTACCTACTTTTAGTATTTATTCGATATAACAAAAGCATTGTTATATCAGTTCGTTTTTGCAACAAGAGTTCGTTTTTAGGGTTAGGTTGAAAATTCCGAAGCCTATTGGCCACCCGTCTATCCAGACTGTTGTGTCATTAATGCGTTGCCTGACAGGAAGAGAGTAATAGACCCGCACACCCGGGGAAGAGAAAGAGATATGGGAAGCAGTATATTGCCGAAGCAAGCGGAATCAATAACGACGTCAAATGACCTCAATTTAGTATAAATGTGTAATTACAATGATAAAAAAGTATTAAAATAAAACCTTATTTTTTTGCTAGACAAGCATGGATTGGTAGACTTCACACGGTACCTTCACCTGGGAACTTTATTGGGAAATCGCAGGAGTACAGGTTCCTCACGATGTTTTCCTTCACCGAAACAAACCATAATTAACTTCTAATACGCATACAGATTTGAAAGTTAGAAGTGCGCGCAGGATTCGCAGCCGGACTTCTCGGTCGAGACGCCAAAGTTCAAACAGTTGGGCTGTCACAGCACACTACATGGCTGAAGGCTGCTAGGCCCAAAGTTCGATTCGATGCTCACCCAGGGCAAACTTTTCTGTGATGAACAGGAATGTTTGTTCTGATTCTGGGTGTTAAAATATCTATATAAGTATATATTTAAAAATATTTACATATGTATATGCGAGTTGTCCAAAGATAAAAATCCATTATATAAATCATATAGTAAACTCAAAAGGAAAAATTATTAAAGTTAGTTAAGTACGGAATCCTCAATTTTTATTTAAAATATTTCGGTTTATATTGTGGTGTCGAGCAATAGACATGGGCCCTTGGGTAGGCAAGCAGGTAGTTTTTCGCTTCACCACGTTTTTAAGGCCTTTTAGATATTGAAAAGAAAAAAAGTGTTTAGCCCCCTGGTGACAAACAGACGTAAACAAATTATTCGGATTTTGGAATTTAACTTTGATACATAAATGATAAAATATATTTAAAGTTAACGAACAATCTTAGTCCTTTCACAAGTTTAGCAGTATTTACAAGCAAGCGTATTAACTTGTTAAAGAAATTTAAAGTTTTTAAACCAATTACGTAAAATAATCACAATGGTTATACAAAAAATACTTTATAACGAAACAGATGATTGGTTCAAAAGCCTATTAAGATAAATATTCTCTATCAAAAGAAATAAATACCAAAAAACAGTGTCATGTCAAAACTCCCCGGACCTCAAAATACGGCAAATGTCGTACTGCATCCCTAAAATCTGGAATCGTACAACAGAAGGTATATCCTTCTGCCGGATTATCAGGATGCCAGCTCAACCAACGAAAATTGTTGCTTTTCCTACATATGTCCTCACAGAAGAACATAGAACGAGCTTCTGCTGGCGTATAATATGGATTATTGATTCCAACATATGCTATCCCTCGTGCCGAGCTGGGCTCATACACCACTTTATAAAAATACTGTGGTACCGGAATTACTGGATTATTATTGACATCTGTGGCCAAATAAATGTCAACTTTACGTTCAAACTGGTTAGAAAGCTGAGTAACGCCGAACGTTCCCGTATATATTATGGTATCGTAGCCAGAAGCATGAATGTGATTCCTCAAGTCCACTTCCAAGGTATTCCAGTTACCTCCATTAAATCCTGTCCATTGAGGAGCACAGTTGACGTAATGAAACGTGGCTCTTTCTCCAAATGCGTATACAAAATCAGTTTTAGCTGCTAGGTGGCCACGAGATAAGAACTCAGTTTTCGTGAAGTATGATTCTATCAAAGGGCCAATTAATTGAGCGACAGCGGCTTTCTGCTCCCACGGCGAGAATAAGGACTCCACAGGAATTTGGGGATAATTGTTATTGTCTATAAAAAACGGACGCTGAACTTTGGTTTGGTATAAAGCGTTGTAAGCCTTTTGGGTGTATTTGGAATACACAGGATTTAGTGTTTCTTCGTTGAAGCAAGTCTCGTAAAGAGGATGGAATTGATTTTGTATTCTATACCCAACTTCGATAATTGGGTGTCCGGCGAAGCATGTTCTGTTGGTGCGTTCGCTCATGTGGTTCGGTGGGTAAGCACATCTGAAGTAAAGGAATCTTGCAGGAGAATTTAACCAGTCGTGATTCGTAAAAGTATCCCCTCCTTCGCAAGTGACAGATGCAGTTGTTAATGCCCTCTCCGGTATCGCGTTGGGATGAGACAAATCGCCTCCTCCTTCACAACTGAGTGTAATAGTTTCTCCATTATCCAGATCTACGTTTCCATATCCATCGTTGGGTTCTAACAGCTTCCCGTTCCTTAGTATCAACGGGAGAGGTTCACCAAAGTGTATGCGAGTATTCAACCTACAGCGTTCTCCTTGTCTGATGTTCAGTGCACAAAGTATTAGCATTAAGTATTTTTGGAGCATATTATTCTTCCTTTTTATATTTTACTTATTAGTTTTTCGGTTACTTTGAATTTTGAACAGTATTTTAATTATGTTGTGATAGTGTTATGACAGTTTTGATGGGGAACTGACATGGACGAGACTAATTTTACTCTATGGTTTCTATGATTTGTCATAAGCCAATTGCTGGGCTAAAAGTAAAAAAGTCAAGGCACGCCGTAACGCCAGCCAACTTCGGATTGGTAGAGTTCGACCTTTTATAGAGAACTTATAGGGAACTCTCAGGAGTGTAAGTTTCTTCACGATATTTTCCTTCACCGAGGCACTTGCGTTCGTATTACAAGTTAATAATCAAGTGATTATTAACTCCTTAAGTGATAATTAATTGATTATTAACTTGTTACGCACATAAGTTTTTACAAATTATAGCTACGCACCGCAGGAGTTAAAGTTTAAATCATTATTCTATTACTGTTTAAAAGTTGCGCATAAAGATATTGCGAATTACAAATGATCAAAGGTAGTTTCCTAATATCGGTATATAGATTAGATTGTGTGATAATATGTTTCGAGTACATGTATTTGCGAGATGCTCCTTCAGACATATGCAACAACCAAGTCAATATACTAATGGTGCGCTAAAAACTCATAACGATCTTTTGATGAGTCTTTACTTTAGTTTTTGCTGCGAGTTCATCTGTCACCGCTGCCTTTGTCTGTGTGAAATAGTTTTCATTCCCTATTTTACTCCTAAAAGGTCCAAATTAAAAAAAAACTAGAACAAATTACAAATTTTTATCCCCTGCTTCAACTGCTTCGCAATAAAAGGTACTCTATGTCCTTTAATCTTTGTCCAAGCTTAGCCTGTACGACATTTACGGTTTACAATTACGGTTAAAGCGGGAAAGCATAAACAGACAGATAGATTGACAGTAACTTTTGCATTTTTATAATATCAAATTCCATCCCCACGAGATACCCAGTTAAACTGAAAACTGTTTTACATCTTTCTCCGAATCTACTAACGTAAATCATATTTTCCACAGATATTGTTGTGACACAGAGTAATAATAAAAAAGAGACGTTAGTTGAAAAAAAACAAAAACGATATAAGGTACAAGGTGCATTCGAAATTCAAATTTTGTTAAACTGTCATTATCAGCTGGAGTTGAATGGCCTGTTTTATATTTACCGCCTTTGTTGATATGTTATCTGTACCCAACGCAGTTGGCTTGACTGTGATACTCTGACCCCAATCAAGTTTGTATTACTATTATTATAATTATGATTGTAATTACTAATAGTTGAGTAAATTGAGTACTCAAATTGCACTCAGTGTTACTTTGATCGCAGCTTTGTAGTATCTCTTTACTTTCATGGTGAAGTTGTATGTATCAACCGGCAATTTTTTTTTTATGTGCATAACGATTTTTGTTAATAGTGTCGACAGGCCTACTATATCCGCGCTATAATTGCCTCGCGATATTTTGGCCATAGATTGGTTTCTTTTACTTCTAGGAAGATCTCGCAAAGTATTTTTTGTAGTTTTTTATGTAGATAATCGACCCCATCAAAGCTTTATTATTTGTATTGTTTTTAGATAACATCATTAAATATTTCCGACCTTTTTCGCGACAACGTCTGCGTGGTAATAATTTACATCACCTTTTTCGTGCCCTACGTTTCGAAATTTCAAAATTGTGAGAAAAAAATTATAATTTTTTTATTAAGTGCATAATTGAAAAACAAAAAAAGGTTTTTTTATTTATCAATGAACTTCCATAAATATCCTTTTATCTCCTATTTCAACACCTTCAAGCCTATATTCTTTTTCAAGTGTATGCTTGTACCAACTGAACTGGTTAAAAAATTTGCCTATGTTTTTCCACTGTCCTCTGTACGAAGTTTCATCAATATCTGTTCAGTACTTTAGGCGATAAATAATAACAGAAAATAACCTTTGCGTTTATAATACTAATAGGATTTTATTTTTATTACACTCATTATAAGTTACAATAAAAAATCACTAAATAATGTTTGTTTTTATCGACATAAAAAATACTGCATATCTTATCCAAATATCTGTTTTAATTTTTTCTTCGTTCCCAAAAAAGCTATGAAAACATCTGTCGGGTTAAAACAATATATAAAAAATAATTCCTTCTTTGTACTTCTTATCGGTAAATCCTTAGCAAAATAAGGTAATAACTTAATTCTCATTAAATCTTCTAGTAGTATATATGTATGAATGTATATAATCCCTATAATTAGAAATTAGGCTTCATTTATTACTAATTATATACAAATAATTATGTTGACTGATTTTTGGAGTTACTTTACGTTACCCTTTTTAGCGTTTCAGGGTAAAAACCTATTACTAAGATATTCCGTGCCTCTGACACGGGTCACTATTTCCTAAAATCTATGTTGGCTGCAACCCATTCATGGCCCACTACTGAGTATGGGTCCCACCGCATAATGATGAGACCTAAAGCATACTTCACCACCTAGATTTTCTTCAATGTTTCTTCTTCTGGAGTATGCTCCAGTGCGGTTTGGTAAAGTGAGTGACCAATCCAAGTGTCTGAAGTTTCTATGCCGCCTGAAGATGTGGCTTAATGGTTGCTATCTAACGATAAAACCTGAGAGTAACTAGTTTACGTACCCTCAAAAGCACGGAAACACTTTTTTTGGCAGTAGCGTTCACCTAACCTTCCACCGACCGTGGCCGCTATTACTTGTTCGATCGCCTACAATCGAAACGAACCGCGGGCTACTTCAAACTCTCTACTTTTCTAAAAAGATTTAAGAACGTAAACATACAAGATATTTGTTTGGCGTTCATTAGTTTAACGTTTGATTCGCAATACATCTGAAATTTTCACAGAATGTGCCGGTAAAGTTGAAGTTGACCTTGACACAAATGCCTTGCAAATGCAAACGGTAGTTAAAAATGTATGAGAATGAATTTGCTGCAGAAAATCGCCTGTTTTTTTACAATATATCATGCCCATTAAATTTTATTGGCGTTTGCCGTCAACGATAACAAAAAAGACGTTATCTGCGCAGAACCTTGACCGTTCTCGGAATGTTTAGAATTAGAACAAAAAGATTCTTATCTAAGGCTTGTTTAATCTTAACTTTTTAAATCCTCTCTAAATTTCTTTTAAGTTCCCGAGTAAGTCCTTTCTCATTATGCTCTTGTAATTGTTTAATGACCTGTACTAATAATATTGTGTGACCAGTTTCTATATTTAAACCGAAGCATCCTTACGAGTCCTTTATTCGTAAATAGAAGTGAGTGTTGACGTGTGTGGAATATTGCTTTCGATTGGATATTATAATGAAGCTAGTAATCGTGAGTACCTATTTTTATTTTTTTTATTTATTTACGTGCACACAGAAAAATGTACAGGTTATGTTAAAATAACTAGGTTACAGATTTAGAAATTAGCAACAATTTAATGTTTAATATTAACCTATATTATTATTTGGTATGAATAATATACTATTTATGTACATAGGACAGAGTTATTATTAAAGTAGTACATTTATTTATTCTTTATTGAACCATAAATATTGATAATAGAATATAAAGCGGACTTAATGCAAAAGCATTCTCTGCCTATCAACCTTAGGGCACTGGGAGAGCGAATAATACATAGTCACCTATAATATAATATATAATATCTTTGGACAACTTACATACGGCCATCTGTACCCAAACTAAGCGTTAGCTTGTACTATGGTGTACAGATAACTGATAAACATACATATATACTTTTAAATACTAAAATGGATATTTTTATTATACGCCCAGACACACAGAACAAACATTCCTGCTCATCACAGAAAATTTTGACCTGGGTGGGAATCGAACCCACGACCTCCGGCGTAGTAGTCAGGTTCACTAACCACTAGACCATCCGGCCTGTCATTATAACCCATAACTGAACCATTACTGGGCTCGGGTCTCCGCAATGTGGGGAGACAGGCCGTAGTCTACTACGCTGGCTGAGTGCGGATCGGTGGACTTCACACACCTTTGAGATTTTTATGAAGGACTCTCAGGAGTGCAAGTTTCCTCACGATGTTTTCCTTTACAAGTAATAATTAACTTCTGATGCGCTGAAAATAATTGCGCGCCGCAGGATTTGAACCCGCAACCTCCCGTTCACGAGACCGTGGTTACCACTAGGCTATCACTACGTCATTTGTCACCAAGTTACATTTGACCACAAATTGAACTCGACGAACGATGCGCTTCACAATACGCTCGTTAGTAATGCAGATTGTCGGTGGGAATCAAATATCTTAATTAATTTTATGCAATTTTGAAACTTCAAATTAATTCTGAGCAGCTGTTGATTCGGAATTTTTCGTTTGCTATAAAAGCTATTAATTACGATGTTAAAATAAAATTTTTTGTTGTCTTACATAGCAATCGTTGAGTCATATCGGAGGCCATCAACGTCATAAAAACTTCCGACTTTTTTTTATACAAAATATCTTAATGTTTGACATCGTTTCCACCTGATGGAAAGTGATGATGCTATCCAAGATGTTAGATACACTAAATTAGTAAATGTCTATTCACTCTTCTCTTCAAGACTCCCACATCGTACATAGGTGAGAACACCGACGCAGGCAAGTTATTCCTTTGCTGTACGCATAATAAAAGACGGGTTGGTTCCGAACCTCTCCACCAATCTGCATTGGAGCAGCGTGGTAGCGTATGCTAAAGGCCTCATCAATATGAACAGAGACCCGTGTTCAGTGTTGGGCTATAATTGGTTAAAGTCAAGTAAAATTTCGCAAAATTATGCGTTTATTTAATATGCAGTTTTTATTGGTTTGTGGGTTGTTCAAGTCAAATCTTGCAAGCTTAATTAGAACAATTTCCTCTTACTCTTTGTAGCTGAAAGTTTGCGTAAAGTTTCCTTTTTGATGACAATGTATTTTTATGATAAGCAGGGCCTGATACTACCTTAAAGATTGCTCCAGACAAGCGAACTCCACAATGATTAATAATACAGTTCTAAAACTCTGTGTGTATTCTTTTCGTATTAATTTGACGCTTGTGTTTTTAAATATTTCCATAAAGCGTATTTAGTGTACTATTTCAATCTATTACTAAGAATTACTCGGGCAAGGGTACGGGTGGAAACTCCATATCTACATGCGGCTGGTCTGTTCATTTGTCGGCTATTTCCGTAAAACGTATGAGATATACTAGATTCAAATCAAATCAATATATTATATCGAAAATGAAATGCAAGCAATTAATCTGTAAGAACGTAGCAATGGGAAGTGCGGGGGGATTTCACGTACTAGGAGAGTGTCGCGTACTAGGAGAGGATTAGGAATACTAAGAGGTGTTGTGATGATAAGACAAAATTTGAGCTGATTCAGCTTTAATGCATTTGTATGACCTTTTACTTATATACGGTCTGTCGTACAAACGATACCGTGTTTCAGAAATCGAGATAGTGCCATCTAG
>DWJZ01005344.1:0-14175 GCA_018249125.1 Asbolis capucinus | reverse complement strand
TGTAATTGTGCCTGTGTATTCCCCGTGATACTCCGGATTAAAATACTTAAGGTAATGATATTTTGTTACTCCACAAGTTTTATGAGTTTAAACATAATTATTAATTTAAGGTACTATAATTATAACTAACGTATAACCGCTCACAAACATGTTTTTGTAAAGTATGTTCAGTGAATGAAATAAACTATAAATTTATTACAATTCAGTCGTTTTTCTTAACAACTGACACTTTGCGCACGGTTTTACAAATAAGGTCAATTGGTCTAATGTTTTGCCATTTACTCCGCTGATACGTGATCGAAGTAGTCGTTGACAACAATACCAGATCACTAGCTGATTTATTTAAAAATAAAACCCATCTGTCAAAGTGACAGCATCATCCAATCATTATTTATAAGGTCATACACAAAATAATGAATTCACAATAACAATATTTTATTGGTAAGAAATTGTCTATAATGGAAGGTCCTAATAACATCAAACCTTTGGAAGAATATGCGGACAGACTGACACAAAACCAGATGAGTATTATAGCGAAATTTGAAGTTCTTTCCAAAAGTGTTGACGATTTGAAGAAATTAGTGACGGATTTCTCTGACAAATTGGCAGTTCTAGAAGAAGGGGTTGTTGAGAGAAAGAAATTGGGGTCAGAAGTTCGGGTTTTGAAAAAGAAGGTAGAAGAGTTGTGTACGCTGGTAAAGGATGGGAGAGAAGATGAGTCTATCCGAAGTGATGATGTGCAGGACATTGACTCCTGTCATTCTGGATTGTCTTGTTCTTCTAAGGTATTTTCAAAACATTTTTTCTCAGCTATTACTGAAATCAGAATATAAAATCAAAAAAACCTTAATCACGTATTAATAATACACTTATAAACATTAATATTTTTTTCAATCTACCGCCGTTTTGAAAAGATACAATTGCGGTACATTTATTTCTAGGCGTGTTGTATTTAACGTGTTTGAAAAAACCGCTAATGACCCTATAGCATCCGAATTGCCACATTTTCCTCAAGTCATGCATTTCAATTAGACATTGCCTCGATACTACGGTTAAAAATATTGGGAGACGTTTAGATGTTATATGACGAACCTGCCCGTCCGTCCGTCCGTAAATGGTAGAGTAAGTTCCTGCACGTAAACTGATAACACCAGAGGCATTACCCGTGGTCAGCGAAGGAAGTCTCTCATACCCTCAGTCAGATCGCTGATGAGTGACTCAGACAAAGCCTTCTAACTGATTTCTATGAACTAGAATAAAAACCAAAAAGCTATGTTAATCGTTATTTACGACTGCGGAGCCAGGTGTGATGATGGGCAGTTTTTACGGCCTTCACTCTGATGGCCGCTGACTTTATTACCTGCTGACAATGTGGACTGTCATGTTTGGAGCGTGTGTCCGAGGTATGGACGGCACGGTTTAACTTGTTCTCCTCAATATATTTAGTTAGCGTTCTTCCCATTCGTCTTCTGACGTCAACTTGTTAGTTTAAACACGTGTGTACCAACGGTTCACTGCCTTCTTTCTTTCGTTGCCGTCTTTTACTTATCAAACTGTAATCCGATAGATGTCGTAAAATAATGCTTTTTTAATAATGTTTTCTTAGCTTCACTTGCAACTACATACATATGTATGGGAATCTCAAAACATCCCACCTCATACAGTTTGATTTTTGTGTACGTGTTCAGATACGACGACAATACATTTCGTAGCATGAAGGCGTTTTTTTGTTATTTTTTACGTCAGCTATTTGTGAAAATAATAACACAAAATAAATTATAAAATCAAATTTCTTATAATACATAAACTAACGTAGACAATAATTTAGTAAAATCAACACCTAGTGTTATGATGGAAGCATAATGCATTGTTATTGTAAATGAAACCTTCCAAACACGAACAGATCGTTTCAAAAGCCGGATTTAACAATGGGAACGCGTCCCCAATGTGAACGTACCTCGCGGTAGGTGATCTGTGGTAATTATAAGCATTAATCTGTAATTAAGTACGCCTTGGACGCAGCGGGATCGGCGCGCGCCTTATACAGCATGGGAACTGACTGGTATGGTTGATACAATCAAACGGTTCCAACGATGAGCTCCAGAAATAAGGGACTTAGTTTGAATTCTGCGCCTCGAATATAAAAAAAAAATCATGATTATCATTGTTATTGCAGCTTATATTTGTCCCGCTGCTGGGCTCTTGTATCCTCTGACGTGAAGGGTACAGATATCCGCTATGTAAATACTTATAGACCCCGTGTCTAGGGCTGTTTCTGACGAAACATTTCAATAATGCAGACAATTCATATATTATATTACTATGATATTAAATGAAATATAAATTTATTAATATTAATATGATGCTTTGCAGGTGACCATGACGACCGGTCTGGATCGAGACACGATACGCGCTGCCTACGAAGACGTCAGATCGGACGGCTCACCGACGGAATGGTGAGGGAGTATTCTTCTTTTTCTTACATCCTAGGATTCGAACAGTAAATTTGGAGCGACAGAAGATGACTTTTGCCTCGCTCGTTTGTGAGTACGTGTGTGACATACATATGTGCATGTGTATGTGTGTGAGAGAGTGAACCAAAGTTACATGGATAGATAGAGTATGAGTAAGAGAGATCTAAATGTGTATGTGGGTGAAAAAGAAGGTTACACTGTGCGCGTGTGAATGAATGAGAGAGAAAGAGAGACAGTGTGTTCGTGCGTGTGTGTGAGCGATCGATTGTGAGTGAGAGTGCGTGCGTATATACTATTCTTTGTAAATATTCCCAATAATAATATACCTACCTAATTTATAACTCAATAAACCAATTTTTTTCACATAGTATATAATGGTATTGGTTATGTATGTTATTCGGATGATTGCACTCTGTTGGTTTTGTCCTGTGTTATCCGAGACCAACGACAGATCTGTGCCGACAAAGGAAAACGAATTGCAATGTTTTTTGTTAAAACTAACTGCGAAATGTCTCGATTACAAAAAATCGATTTAGTTTAGAGCAAATGTAACGCTATTTACTGTGATTTTTTGCGCGCCTTTTACTGTGACACGTGACGTATTGGCACAGACTGAAAACCATTTTTTTTAAATATTACCTCCGTAGTGAATGAAGTTATCATAGCCTGGTGGCATGTAGCGATTGTAGATGATCGGCAGAGTTAAGCAACGATCAGAAAGATGGATGACAGCTAGTGGCAAAAATTTCACGACTGTTCCGTCACGGTGCCTACTCTTGCGTATACTTCTTAATTTAACCAATTGTTATTGCATTTAATAATTATTTATTTTCTTAATTAAATACATTTTTTGTATTGCCTGTAACCTATTTCTTTTTATATTGTTTAATAATTTCGTAATGTTTCCGTCATTACAAAATGAATGTTTTGTTTTCCTTCTTCGTTTCTGATTATACTGGTAACAGTCGCCCATCGTTACTTGCTGCAGATTCGATCTGGATGAGCCTTACAAACTTGTCAAGAACGTAGCTACTGACTTACTATATATACTAAAAGTAACTGGGTATCAATATTGTAGTTATAGTTGGTATCAATATTATCAGTTGTCTGATCACCATAGTATACGCTTACGCTAGATTTCGATCAGATGGCCATGTGTAAGTTCAGAGATATTTGTTACTTTATTGTCATACTTGAACGGTGATGATGATGTGTGTTGGTGATGTCCCCAGGGCGGTGTTCAAATTCGAGGGCGCGAGAATCGTGTGCTCAGCCCGTGGTAGTGACTTCACCGAGTTTCGGACACAGTTCTCTGATGATGACCGCGCCTTCGGATACCTCAGGTATACCACTGCTAATATACTATAAAAAACATTTTTTTATAATTTATACATAAAATGACATCGGCAAGTGTAAACTGACCATGAAGCTATCTACGTACTTGTCTCTTGTCCCCAAAAACCGACATCAGATTAAATCAGTGAAAGGAACTATATAAATGTATTGCCCGGCAATCTACACACTCTTGCATCAATTTCATGAAGATACAACAAGAATTTCTGGTCCTTAGATTTAAACAATATATGCAACTACATTTGTTTGTTTGTTTGCAAATTCGATCTGTTTTTTTTTCATACAAAATTGAGAAGTATGTACCTTTATTTGAAGTTTGTATCTAATAGGCATGTAACTACCATAATATTATATAACATGGTATAAAACAAAGTGGACGAAAGTACGAAATTAAGTAATTGAATATTACAGCCCTAGAATACATTACTTTTATGGACCAACATGGCATTATATTAATGTAGGTACTAGGATATATGAGTATTAGTTAATTACATCGTATCACGCTAGTAGTGATGTGTAATTGGACAAAGTTTTCGGATATTTTCTGAGAGGGTCACCGAATGTTTACATACTAATAAAAGTCCGTGCAAGAGAGGTATATACCCTAATTATTTGCTGCTAGGAACCCATAACCCTTTAGATGTTCAAGGTGTTCTAGTAACAAATAGTTCAGTCAAAGCGCGGAGGGAAGGGAGGTGGTGCGGTGTACCAGCAAAACACGGCGTCGTGATTGATCGATTCAAAATTGTGTTATATCGTAAATCAAAGCTTATTGGTCAGCACATGGTAGGCGGTGTGTAAAATGAGGTGGACTCGTGTAATGTTTTGAAGAAACTGGTCCCGAAATCAAATGAATGAATATGCTTTTTAGTTAGTGCACAAAAATCCGCTTACAATCAGGTCCTACCTGATTCAAGTTAGTTAAGCGCTGACATGTTTAAAATAAATAGTCTAATTGGTTTTGTAGTCGATGAAGTAATTATTCTATTTTCCATAAAATCCACCTTGCTAGCTTCAGCCCTTTTGCCTGAATCCGCCATGTCCCGGCTGGTGATGCGAGAGACAATTCGTACTCGTATTTGTTGGTCGAGAACATCGTCGGTGGGTGATGATTTTCTCGGTGATGACAGTCAGAATTGCAGACAGTTCAAACGTGTGACACGTATTCGAATGGGTATTACCGTTACTGATAGCAATCACTAAAGATATTAAACCGCGGGATTACTGAGAATGATGACGTTAAATAATAGCTATAAGGATGTATAATAGTAATCTCCACTTATCAATTTCCCTATATACCTAATGCTGTGATTATATTATATCAACTGTCAAAGATATTTACAATTATTTTTGTTTGAATCTTTGAAATAAGTAATAGGTACAACTATCATTACAGAACATTCGATTTATGTGGGTAATTACTAAAAACTGTCCTTTCTACGCTTTCGAAGAACCGGTTACCAGAAAAAAGTAGTTATTTTGATATAACTGTAACAGACATATGATATCGGGGACTTATTTATGATATTGATGTCCTCTATAAAACTGGAGTGCTCTATTGTCAATAATTTCTGCAGCGTACGCGATATAAGGGTTTTTTGGTATTTTTTCACACGTTTGGTTACATGATGGGAAATGTCATAATGACCCCTAACGTTTTTGAAAATATTTTATGACCTACATATGTTAATCAGGGATAATATAGGATTCTAATGGCAACAGAGTTTTTCAACCCAATATATTCGAAGTCTATTTTTCTCAGACAAATAGTAGACGTTGGTGTCTTAAACATGTAATGAATTGGATTTTAAGAAACACCGACAATGTCAGCAACCGGTGTATTTGCAAGATTATTCTAGATGAGAAATGTAGGTATACCTTTACGCAACATGCCAATGACAGTTAGGTTTGTAAAAAAAAAGTTTTACAGTATAAGGGTTGAATAACCTTCCTATAGCCGTCTGTTTATATCGATGTGTCAAACAGATGCTGTCTGAGCTCGCTGTGGCGCCCGAATCGATGGAACGCGCTTTTAGCTGCCACAGAGTATACTACAGTAGTACATCGGCTTTGATGTCGGAAGTAAGGCCGACAGTCTAGGCGAAGTCTAGACGTTTGTAATTACCTCGTAGTGTTATTGAGTATCTGTGTGACAAGCATGCAAGGAAATTACCCGCGCTGTCAGTTTCGATTAGCTTTGGAAGTCTGTATTAGTTTTAATTTTTTTATAACTGTGCCGGGTATTCTTTTTTCTACAGCGTTTTTTTCGGCCTGCTTCAGTTTACTTCCACGTTAGTTTAATTTTGTGGTGATTTTTTACACCTCATGGCAGTTCGGTATTGCCGGACAATGATTATAAGAAAATTGTACTAAAAATATAGACGATAACCTTCAACTAAAATAAATATTTTTATTAGAACAAAATAGGCAGGCGAGATGTTAGTTTGAGAACGGCTCGTGACCAAAAGATGTTTTTTGTCCTGTGAAAGCAAGGACAGATTGATTCTATTAGCTCCATAATTAAATGTTATTTGTAAATCTCACAAAAAGTCTATGGAAAATCGATTTAAATGGTAAAAGATGTTGTAAGTTTATTTTATTCGATTTATTTTTTTAATTAACTTTTGTTAAGGTCATCGTACGAATTTTACAATATTTACATACATAAGCCTAAAACAGGATGTTCGAAAGACAGATTTTTTTGTATTGTCATTTAAAAAAATATATAACATAGTAATGATAGCCTAGGGGTTTGAACGTGTGCCTGTCGAACGGGAAGTCCTGGGTTCGAAGCTTGCTGCACATATCTTATTTCCAAAGTTATGTGCGTTTTACAAGTTTATCATTTGCTTCGGTGAAAAGAAACATCGCGAGGAAACCTGCACTCCTAAGAGTTCTCCATAAATTTCTCTTAGGTGTGTGAAGTCTACCAATCCAGAATCGGCCAGCGTTGGCTGTTTGGCTGAATGGCTTGTTTCCGTCAAATATTGAAAGGAGATCTGAGCTTAGTGGCAGTCCCGGGTTGCGATGATGATAATTAAAGTCGACGACTAATGAAATTAACACTATATTGGCTAAATTTCAATAACTACTCGTCAGGTGTGTTTCAAATGGGACCATATATCAAGCTTCCGCTTTCAATAAAGGAAGATTCACTAAAATCGATACACCCTCTAAAAGTTAAGACGTAACGAACATACAAAGTACAGTCGAATTGAGAATCTTCTCCTTAACGATTAAAAGAGGAAGATTTGTTCAACTCCAATTTTTTACCAAATTTTCAAGCATAATATTATAAATCTCATGTTCTCAAGAATATATCCTGTCCGCTTGTTACTTTCTTGAGACCTAACATCATTATGCAACGTCACGGCGCTGTCTCCGTCCGAGGGGCTTGGAGGATGATGTTATAAATTACTAGAAATCCATCCGGAGCTAAAACTATACAAACTTGTACACAGAAACTCACACTAACCGCCTTGTTACAACTCCAGGGCTGGCCCCGGCAGAAATAGTGCCGAATTAAGCCCATAAGGAAATTAAATAATTGTTTAAGATAAGGTGCTCAACCTTCTTGGCAGTCGGGCCAAATTGATGAATCATATATTTACTGCGGGCCAAAGACAGCTTCTAGTGCTCTCTCTTGTACAATAGAAAAAGTTTGAAAAACTTGCTTATGCGGACCAATTCAAATCTGTTCACGGGGCTGAGGCTGAGCATACTTCGTGATCTTGAGCATCTTGTAGAGCCAAAACAGAAAAAATGTTAGCATATAAAACGTACGGCTGTTTGAAAATTGAACTAGGGTATTGGGGTATATAGGGTATAGGGTATTGGTTTCGGATTGTAACCCCGTTTTCTTTTTTATTGACTGGTACTAGTTTTATTTACGGATTGACGGGCACACGGGCGTGGATCACTCAGGGCACGAGTCGACAACCTTCTGTTAGGGCCACAAATGTTATAGCGACATTAGTGCGAGCCACATTTCCGGTCGTTGTCGGGAGGATCACAAGAAATGCCAAGTTGCGTCGTGTAAATGGGCTCTGTGTGCCGCACTACAATGGGCCGCATCCAGCTCAATCCATGGGTTATTTTATATATGTAAAACCAAAAACATTTTATAATTAAGAATCATAACACTTAAATTTTATATTTTAAGGTATCAACCCTGATTTAGCAAAAAATTAAAAATTTAGTTTTCGTTTCTATGTCTATGAAAGGCAATTTTTGACCAGGATCCCAGGAAAGGAAAGGAGGTGCCCACGATTAGGAGTGTGTTGTTAAACCATTGTCTGTCTGTCAGGTTGCAGATGGGTGATGAGATGTCAAAGCGCAAGAAGTTCCTGTTCGTGACGTGGGTGGGGCCCAACGTGTCCGTCATCAACCGCGCCAAGATGTCCACCGACAAGGCGATCATAAAAGACATCATCTCCGTGAGTATTGATACATAATATTATAGCGGTCTGTGTTGATCCAGTGTTCGACCAGGTTAAGCAACAGAGGTTGCAGGAGGAAGGTGAAATAAGTAAATGAAACAGTGGTTCAGAGCCCAGATACCAACGGAAAGGCTAACTTTTTTCAAGATACCCCAAACGAAATTATTAATAAAATAATTTGTAAAACAAAACATCCCATAAATGCAATCAGCAATGATGTCACCGCTGCATGAAGAAAATGATAAAATTGCCGCATTATTAGTATTTATTTATTAGTAACAAGATAGTTTAATGTGGTATCATAAATTGATAAAAGGATTATTGGTTCATAAAATAACAGGTAAAACAGACTTTCGAAGGTTGACAATGCCATCTAGTGTAAAACTTTGTAACTAATTTAAATGAAATCGACCAAATCAATAGCGTATTATTCAGTTTCAGTACATCTCCCGTTTGTCTGCTTGTGAGGATCCCGGTGAGGGGGCAACGCGTCTAGTCAAGTGTTTTTTTCTATTATCGTTCACGCCAAACGCCCATTAAAACATGGGTATGCCGTTTTTTGCGGAAAAACAGACGCCATAATAAAATATTAATTTTTTTGCAGTAAATGTCATCCATGTACATTTTTGAACTAGCGTTTGACGTGAACGATAACAGAAAACGCATTTGTCTGAAAGCTCAGAACCCCCGTCTTTGGCTGGGTGTAGGTTAACTACAGATTTAATAGAAAAACAATAAACTTCTGGAAAATGTGAACTTTATAAAAAAGTTGTTTATAATGGCCTGTGAATTTTTATATTCAATCACAGTGTTGGAGAGCCAGTTAGTTCTCTTTTTCATTATTCCCATTTATTTTATTTTCCCTCCTTCCCATTTTCCTTTGGTAAGGTTCTGGAGTGGTATATTAATGGTATGCTGGAATCCAATGATCACGCTTCAATAATGACGCCGGTCGCTTCATCAGTGTGTAGTTTCCGTTCTTTCTTTCTTAGCCGTGCTTGTAGATGTTACAAAGCAAAGCAAGTCTAATAGTTCCCTATTCGCCCGTAACGCGTTGAGAATACTCCAGCCCGGTGTTGCTAACCTCCAAGGGTGACAGTGAACACACTTACCTTCAGTTGACCAATCAATTCGGCTCGCTTATACCAAAAAAAAGTTAATAAAACGTTCATTACTTTTTAATCTGTCATGTGTTATAGAAGCCGATACATTATCATGTGAACTCCAATCTTATCTAACACTTTGGGAGTCGGTGCCGTTCCTGATACTGTTATAATGGTCAGATAAAAGGGTAATTTGGTACAATACCTTGGTGCCATATTGTTGTTATGGTGGATTTATCAGTGGCTTGAACCAAGGGCGACAAATATGTTGACCAATTTTATTTCCTGTAGAACAAATTAAAAAAATTTCTTTATTAGTTTTCTCATATCTTAGATACAGGTCTGCGACAAATTTTGGCGCTGATTTCTCCTTCGTACATTATACAAATTTGTATGATATACAAAGTATAAATTATTAAAATTATCTGTTACAAACTCTATTTACCAAAGTTTAATATTAATATTATATCCGCGTTGAATGGCCATCAAGTATCAAGTTGGTAGTCTCCCTGTGAAAGGTCCCCCCCATCTGATTCCTAGACAGATATTTATATGACAGATGAATATTTGCTGTCGAGTATCGGGTATTGTATGGTTAAATACCATCTGTTCTCACCACCACGGACATCAGGTATCTTGGTTAAGAGGAGTGTTAGCAATTATTCCCATCCCCAGTCTGAGCTTGATTTCGAAAGCACCTGATTATAAATGGCAATGTAGTCTTTGATGATAAGGAGCATTAACTTAAAAGTTATGTATACACAAATAAAACTCTTTCTTTGGTATTTACATAAAATGTCTTTTGTATACACTGGTTAATATTAACAAATAAAAAACTAGATTATTCTAATGAACTAAATGATCTAATACATTTGGAGGCACTAGAGGAGTTTTACACAATAAGTTAATGAAATTTTAATAAATACATTGAAAACAAATGATTACTATACACTAACATAATACATTCATAAAATTATTGTATTATAGTCCGTCAGATTTCAGCATTTCTGTCTTAGTAATTATTGACATTTTATTTAACTTGATAACTATCCATAACCTTTTGGTACAACATTTGATCTAATAATTCCCCTGGATACAAACAGATTCAGTTCTTAATATCACATAAAATCATATAAATACTTCCTGACATTAAAACCGACAGTGTGAGCGACAGCAGAAATAAAATCATAACCAACAATACATTTATATTTGGAAACATCGAGGTCCACCTCCTTATTTCCTGCTATGAGTTTCAACTCAACAAGAGTCGCAATTTGTGCAAGCAGATTGCTCGTCAAACCTATCTTCTCTTCTAGAATAGCATAGAAGATTGCTAGCAACCGGTCCAAGGTGAAAACTTTCGGTCCGAGTTGTGTATTCAGTTTCTCGTTGATTTTTGCTTTTGCCTTAACTTGTTGCAGTCTTTTTCTCTGTTTACCATGATTCTTCATGAATAACCTTTTGTCTTCCTTTGGTGGGTTGTAACTTGCCAAGTAGGCAGCGATGAGGAGATATTTTGCATAGTATGGCAGTTCAAAACTTTGTGCAAAAGTTTTTGTAGACATCAACTCTTCTTTTAAAGTATTTTGAAAATCATGCAGTGTTTCTGTTATATTTTCACTGTCCTCTGTCTGTGACTTGAATTTATGTGCATCTACACGTAGATAGAGATGTTCCAAACTAGTTTTTAGTATTGGTGCGATGTGCCTCCAAAGTTTTGGTAGATCTGTAGCACTGATCTCATTAGCGATGATTGGTTCACAGTATTTCAGGAAGTTAATTCGTGCCATGTACTGTAACTCGATCAAATCACGACATGGTCGATAGAACACGCTAAGGAATGCATTCAGAAAGTTTGCAAACAATTGTGGATTAACAAGATCTCTCCTAGAATTATCTGTGTTATTATTGTTATATACATGTTGCAAAAATGCCTCACGATTTTCCAGTATGATATTAAACATTTCTTCCTTGTTGTAGTTAGGAAAAAACAATTTGATGGGTTCTCGAACACCCATTTTGAAATTGAAGTTGTCATAAGCTAAGTGTGTGACAAATATGGTACATATGTTTAGGTTACAGAACTCACGTAGGCGAAGGAATACGCTCATTATACTCTGGTCCATAGCCCGAAATCTTTCGGCACGGTCGAATATTATTAAAATAGGTTCATATGATGTTTTTGTTTCTCCAAATTGATTTAGCGCGTTTATGAAATCTGACATTGTTTCAAATTTGCCTGCCTCATCACGGATTCCGAATAGTATCGTTTCGTATAAAATTCTCGGACTGTAACATTCTATGCAGTCGATAGTAATATGTTTGTATTGTATGATGTTCAAAACAGTGTTCAAGCAAATAGTTTTGCCAGTCGACATGCTTCCGATCAGAAACAAAGAATGTGGTAATGGTTCATCGTGGTCGCCGAGGAGGTTTAGGAGGCTGCGTATTTCTTTATCTCTGCAAACCACTTTTTTTTGTAGCATCTTCAGATTTGATTTAATAAATATTACAGTACAAAAACACCGGTAAGCGCTTCAAATATTTCAAAACTGACACCTACTACCAAAAGACATATGTGATGCAAAAAATTCAGTAGTAGTACAATGTCACTGTCAAATGTCAATCGAAGCAATTTTATTCTATGGCCATATTCCGTTATATACCAAAGAACTCTTTAAGGTGTGACATTATTACAAGATACTTCGGTGCCTCTTCTGTATAGTATAGCTATACTAGTTATCGTTTACAATGAAACGTAGCAATGGCTACGTGTACTATCTGTACTGATACAGCCCTTGTTTTTTTCTGTTCTGAATTGTGATTAAATTGATTATTATTGATAACTGAAACCCACATACATGATTATGAATTGCTTCAGTTACACTCATTTCATACCAGGTATTATTTGTACCCTGCAATAGAATTATTTTAATTGTCCATGTTTTTTATGTCCGGTATCTTTGAATCACAGACAGTAAACATTTAGGGCACCTTACGCAATGTTAGTGAGGATTTATGACTTCACCCAAACTGCCGCAGATGCAGCTAGATCAAACTCTACGAATTTCTGCACATCAAAGCAGTGTACATTGCTGCCAGCGTATTTCGGAATACAGCCTACGTTCCGTTTCACGCACCTCAACTGTAGTTAATTTCATGATTGGCTCGCTACTACTCTTTTTCGAACATTATATTTACATAGTCATAAAATATATTCTAGAAGTTTATGCTGTTCCAGTACTATAAACATATAATTTATTTAAAGGCAACAAATGTAAAACAGGGGGTTTCATCTTTATTTTATATAATCGAGAGCAGTAAATGTTACCTGAAGTCTTTCACGTCACCAGTTCACAACCTACACTATGATTTAAATCAGTTATCCTCACTGTCTCTTTTCTTTTCCAGAATTTCGCAGTGGAACTTCAATTGGAGAGTCAAGCTGAGATAGACATCGATCAATTTAAAGATGCACTAAACAGGGCAGGCGGAGCAAACTACGGAACCGGGATCCGTGACTTATGAATTGTATAATAATATACCGCCAAGATACTACTGTAATATTTTAATAGTAAACTGAACATATCTAAAACCTGTTTATTGTAGGTTTATTATGATTTCGTTCAACTTTTTTGTTAAAATATTATGGTAAAATCATCTATAAAGCAAAATCGGGTCAAAACGTTACAACACTCAAAAAAACGCGCTTTCAAATTGATTATCGAATCAAAAACATGAGTAAAATTTTAAAGGGTTGTGAAAAAATGTAATGAAAATATCAAATAAAAAGTTTCTCAAAATTGTAATCTGCTTTTGTGTAATAATAATCATAATTTGACCTGAGTTTGTTGTTTCGTTTAAGTAGTCATTTGCATTTGTTTATAAATTTTTTAATCGATATGCCGTAAGTCTTTTTTAAAAATTATAATAATTTATTTTTATCACAATGGAAGTTATTTATTTTTTTAATAATGTGGAATTGGCCGAAAATTTATTTATGGATTCGTTTTTAGTCTGTATTGCCACAGACAAGGCAAGATATTATTGTTTCATTTATTTTTTGAAAGATAATACTTTGAAATGAACATGGTAGGTGTTCAAGTAAACATTAATATTGATGCGTATCACACTTGGCGGAATTTATTTTAAAACGAATAAGAAATTACCAAAAATGTAGAGGATGTTGCCATGTGTAAGGCGTGATGGGTGCATTTATTTTTTGTCTACATGTATTTTGATGACTAAGTCAAAATTTTACATTGTATCGTATACAAAAATTTGAACTTTACGTGCTTTTATATATACATTATAACTAGTATTATTGCCCAACATTATTGAAGAACCATTCATAAAATCCGATTAACCAAATAAAATTTGTTTTATTGTTGCATCTTTATATAACATACCCTTTGTTTTTAACAAATGGAGATCAAAATCCTGACCTTGCTCACGATCTTATACACAAGCGGCCCTGAGATATTGAGAACGAATACTTAAAATTATTTGTTGCAGGGAAAAGTAAAGTTGTAAAGAATAGTGCCATCTAGTTCAAAGTTGTGAAATCAAATACTGTGCTACTAATTATGAACTGTTGACATAGTGATAGTTTGTTTAGTAGTATGAATATGTAACACTAGATGGCAATGATAAAATATATCAGATTTTTCTGAATCACGCTGTTGAGACCCGTTGGCGTCCATATAAGTATTTCAAGAAACGTTGTTCGGGTATCGCTTCTCGGCCTTTTGGCTAAGATCAAAGTGTAGTATCTGTTCTTTTCAGCTTAATATCTGAAAGTTCCCG
>DWJZ01005343.1:0-14177 GCA_018249125.1 Asbolis capucinus | reverse complement strand
TTGGTTATAAATTTTAAATCAGTAACTATTTTTTTGGTACCTTGTTGTAATCTTCTGATTTCCATTAAGGAAGCTCGATGTTCTTAAGATGAAAGACATAACTTGAATTTAAAATATCTTATAAGTTATGATAGGTGTAAGTAACCTTTTAAATGTGCAGTGATTGATATTTTTTTGTTTTTAAATTGCTTGAGTCTTAGCTCACTTGCCTATCTAATTACATCTTGACAAATCAAAAATGTTTTAGTTACTTCCAATATAAGACTAGTTTATTTGTTAGCTGTTGATGTTAAAAACGAATCGGCCGTTCCTAGAATAACGTCCACAAAAACTCCAAAATCCATTTATAATTATTGCCCAAGACATTCTACATTGTTGATTCGATTCCATACGAGTGGGCGAGTCATTCACGTTTGTGTTATTGAAATTTCATGTCGCTTGTACAAAAATTCATTAATATCTAAAGCAGTTCTGGCTCTTCTTTTGAAGTTAGCAGTGACAGTGAGATCGCCGTCACAAAGCGCTGACAGTTAGTAACCAGCTTTTGTCTGTGGCCCTTGAACGGTATCCATTCCAACTTTCACGAAGATCTATTAATTAACAGTCAGTCCACAACGTGGGACAGTGGGACATGAGTTTTGGCATCTCAGGAGAATTTTTCTTACTAGAAATAGATTGTAATGACTAATGACACTATCGCTGTAATGAACGTCGTGTGAAACGTCACAGTTCTTATTAATTTTCTCTTCACGTCCACGACAGCGCGTAGATTTGTATTTTATTTTCGTATCCACTTAAAAACTAGGCATTAGATGTTTGTTTCTATAATTAATGAGCTGACGGCAGCGAATGGCCAATTTTTATTGCACGCAGACGTAATTTCGCTATCGGAATAAATCCCGTGAGAAAAGCCAACAATATCCTAGGAATATTTCAATTTTGGTGCAGCGGATGCAGCGATAAAGCACTCGAGGAGATTAGACTTTTCTAAACAAATACAACGAGTGTTATTTGCTGAGGGGGTGCACGGTGCACAAGAGTCTCCTGTTCTCGACTCAATAGTGTTTGTTTAAAACCACTCAGAAGTCAATGGGCTCGGTAAACGAGCTACACTGATATGTAGTGACAATACTTGAGTTGCAGGGACTGTTGGCTCTATAACAGATTATGGATGCAATGTTTGCAAATCAATTATTTGACAGATATTTGTCAAATGTTTTTTGTAAATTTGGCTTTCGTTCATTATTCCTTCAATTAGTATTTTAACATCCACAGGAATCGCCTAATTCTTTAAATTGGCTGGTCCTTAGAGGCTATGCTATAGCAGTCCTGAGCGGCCTCAATCTAACTAATGCGAGCTTCTTCTTCAGGCGATTAGTTGAATCAATTGGGGAATATTCTATGTTCCTTTATCCGAATCATGTACTACATTTTAGGACATTTCTTTATCATTGCTTAGTTACAAGATAGATTTCTTCATGTTTTCCTTCACATCAGGCCACCATAAATCAGGATAAAAAGTTGAAAATGGAATAAGTTTGAAAACTGAAAATAATTTCGAAACAAATCAGCCATTACTTAATGTACTTGCCGATGCTGCAGACGCAACCCAGAACAAACAGCCACTATCTTTTTTTAAAGCAAATAATTAAATTTGACCTACTGACCACAGTTAGCAAACTATTTCAAATATAGAATTTGTAAAACACGATTTGGAAGTAGCACGCAAACATGTCTTGGCGCCAGCCTTATCTGTCACCAATACAATGTATAAAAGTATCCAAGATGGCCGAATTACAAGTCGAGATTCAGAAAGATTACTTTGATAATTCCCTTTATCCAATAATCATTCTTATTGCGCATGTAATATAGATTTTTTTGGTGTTTTTAAATTTTTGGTTGAGTTGCACATAATTTCATCTCGCCTTCACAAACACTGACCGGAGATTAGATAAAGCCGGATGTTGCTCCTGAGATCAGACACGTTTGGTTATAGACAACATTTGCTTACTAGCGATAACAGTACGGGTTCTTTCCATTACAAAAAATATTACGTATAATCCTTCAGAAGCTGGTGTTTGTCCACGCAGCGTGATGCACGCCATCACATTGCTATATAATGTCACCTAAAAATAATATTTTCCCTATCTACTTATCTGTCTTTGGACTTCTTCTTCTTGAGGATGCTGTTCTTCCATATATACAAATACAGGAATAATATCTGTAATCTAAAAACAGATATCTGTCTGATAAATATTTGGTCAGATCTCACTAAAGGCAGTATAATAAGAGTTGGACCGTTGTGTCGAATTGCTGAACTTAGGTACAATTTATTCATTCAAAGCTATCTCGCTGCTTTATTTTTACGAATAATAACATCGACCACCTGCTCGAATACCTCAACTATAATTTGCGATAAAGGTCCGTAAAAAACAACAATTTTAATTTCATAGCCATCGATTCACACCAACCGATCACGGAGCAGACAGCCGTGACGGTCCTAATTCGTCCATATGTTCCAAACAGAAAACTACATTTTAATGAGATTAAAATAACAAAAAAGGTGCGAACGAACCGATCTTCCCATTATTGTCTATGCAATGCTAACACCGATAATGTGCCAAATTGGATGCTAGGGTGGGCAGTAATAGTGGGCCGCACGCGAAGTGTGTATCAGAGTTATTTTCGGCCTCTTTTTTCCTATGCACCCCTGGTTGCGTGGGGTCGCACGCAACCGTCAATACGGGTAATTGTTTCATTATTCTTGTATTAACTCCGCTTGCAGCAATTTATCTTGGCACGCGGATTTGTATGCCCCGGAGGAATGCTCCTGGTCCAGCAACCCTCCGTGAGCGAAGAAACAAAAAGTTCCCCAATAGCTGTTAAGTTCATTACTTTGTTAATTTGTTCAATACATTCAAAACGTTTTATTTTCAATCTACCTTCATTTTTAGATCTTGTCATTGATCTGATCAAGTAGATCAAAAACAAGCACTTATGTCAAAGGTCTTGTCAGAATCCGTGTAATTAATAATATTAAACCTGGCTCTCCAGACCCCGTTAGCGTTAGCCAAGACTCTAATTCAAAGTTAATGGGATTGGCATTTAATACAGAAAATCGAACACCATATTTATCTGCACTGAATATCATTCTTCTGTCTTCTCATTATAATCCACCGTATTGCGTTATTGCTATCGGAAAATAAAATAGTCTTAAGAGCTAGTACTACTAGCTCTAGACAAACAAACCAACAAAATTAAGTCTGACTTTAATCCAGATAGCAGTGTCTGAAAGCCAGGGTTTCTGTACGCTGCTGGATCTACTCCTCTTAAAGCTGAGTATAAGGGAAACCGTATATTAAATATAGTAATTCATCAGTTAAAGTTGATTCCCCGTGTCATTCTCCCGCATCCTCACGTGTCTACAAAACTAATTTGTGCAACAATATCGGAGAGGCCGTAAAACACAAAAAGCAGTAAAGGTTGCTTCGCACGTCTGAAAGCCGACGGGCGGGGCCGCACCGCCCAGTGTTTTGGCCGCGACATGCGATGCCCGCGTCTTTATTAGTATTGCTTACTATCTGCTATTACCATCATTGGCCTTGGTATTTCTTTGGACTGCTTCGATACCACTGACATGGACATGCTATTCCGTGTAAAATCAAAGTATGTTTTAAAGGGGTTCGCTTGTGATATTCTTGGGGGAAGACTTCCACCAAGCGTGTCATAGGGCTGCGTCCATTAGTGAATCTTAGATCTGGTTTTATGCAATATGGCGTCTGTCAGTTGTAAATATGGCGACTGTCAGTTTCCAACATTTTAACATAGAACAGCGTCAATATCAATCAAATAGGAAGTGTCTTTTTTGACCATAGACATTGGCTCTTTAATGTGTGTAGTTTAAACATTAGTTATCAAGTTATTCAAGTATGAGTTAGTAAACTTCACACACTGAGAACTTTATTTGGAACTCTCAGGGGTGCAGGTTTCCACACGATGTTTTCCTTCAGTGAACTAAGTGATAATTCATTTCTAATGCACATAGTTTTAGAAGATAAAGTGCGTGCAGGATTCACCCCATGTTCTTTAGTCTAACGTTAAATTTTATTCCATTTGTTTTTTCGATTATTATATTTTTCACATGGTCTTGTTTGTATACTCTTCAATTTAATATATACTATATTAAAATTTCTGATCATATTTTTCGATACCGGCAAAATACAATCGGTGACAATATATGACAAGCATGAGACTTGCTGTTGTTGATGTTCAAAAACTATCTTTAATGAATAAATTTCACTCACGTGAGGCCAGTTATCCTCAGTCAAAATATATCAAAGCGCGACACGAAACAGAAATACCAGAGCGTCATGAGTGTTGCACACTTGATGTAATAATTAGGCTCTAGATCAAAGAGTTGGATAAACGAGCTCCGAGATGCCATGCTCGCCTGGTAATTGGTTGGACAGCTTGCTCGTTGATGGCCCATTCGACAAGCAGAACCGCACACGAAAACTAAACATATCACAATAATGTTAAAACTGCTTGCAGCCAATCTGCTATTAGATCTTGTAATAATGTTCTGAAAAAACTAAATGCGATAAAGAAAGGAAGAGAAACAAAACCAAGAGCGAATACTAAAGCAATAAAAATGAATATCAACATAGATATGAAATAGACCGACAGAGTTTGCTTATTAAATCCACGTTACATCAAAGGCGAGATCTTTTTCATAACCTATGACAATCATAAAGTGAGACATATGCTTATCAGATCCCAGTGTTACGAAGGCCAAACATTTACGGAATGAAAACTAGGAGTCGGGCCGTTATCTTTACAGCATCGTAACTTGGGCTAATCTTAAGATAATGTTCTATGCAAACATTCGTGTATTCCACGTAAAGTAATTAACGTGTTGTGAAATGGCGGTTGTGTAAACTGAAGGGGATATAGGCGATGGGAACAGACATCACATCGGAAAAATGTCTATAACGTAATGTATTGTTATTCATCATATGTCTTGATGCAAAACAGCGTGAAGAGGGATTTACCCCCAGAATTAATAAATACAGTATTGTTTATAAAATCATATTCAGCCGGCTTAAGTAGCCCACAGTTCGGAAAACTAATAATCGACTGGTAGAAGTGTAAAGGACGATGAACTAAGGAATTCACCACACATCTACTTGATTTAGAAAGCTCGAGAGTTGACCAAGGTTGCAAAATTTTAAGAGGACCAGTATTCTATAGTTTTCTTAGCTTGCAATTAATTATAATTAAACCAACGTCGCCGGTTAAGCTTTATTGCTTTTTTACGACTGTGGCATCTGTAATTTTGTAAGCTATATTACATTAAGTAGTATCATTAAAATCTAAAATGGTTCACCTAAATCTGTTAATTTTATTTAAAATACTTTCTAAATAGCCTCTTAGATCGGTAATGATCGACTCGAGAAGCTTGTGTAACCATAAATAACTATTTTTGAGAACGCGACGAGCAAATGCACTTCGTCCCGAATCCCGTCAAAATCCCACATTGTCTGACGGCGGAAGCGCCAAAGCAACTGTATTTATTATTGGAGCGAGATATCAAAGAACGCACCACCTTTCCACGAAAACTGCCTTTGTCTGATACATTAGTAACTATTTGTATAAAGTCTTCCTAAGAATTCTTATACATTGACTAAGAATAGGGTAAGACGTTAATTGCACTATCATTGGTACAATAAAGATAATTTGATTTGATCTAGCTTGAGGATATAAGATTGCGGACACTTTAGTCTGTTTGCTTTTACGCTGTAATCAAGCCTTATATAATGATTTTAATGATTAAGAATACTTATCGTCTGGGAATTATACATGGGCCACTCACTTTGCAAGTAGAGTCTTTATGAAAGAAACTACACTGCCGTTAACTACAGTCGCTGTAATAGAGTAACTAATCAAAGAGTTAGTGTCTTCAACAATCTTTCTAATAAATGCATTTCCTTAGATTAATCGTCTTCAACATAAATACTTCAGAGTCTTGTAGAACCCAGGTCTTCTACTCGTATGTTCCAATGACAATCTACGGTGTCGCCATAAAATTATATAATTATGAACTAATCGCGAGCAGAGAGCGGTCCCTTCGAACAATGCCCTTTAATTGTGCCCTTTGTCCGTCCAAATAGAAAATTTTACGTCCAACCGCCAGTTGAGTTTCGTTTTATTACTCTGAGTTCAGTATAAATCACTCGGCTTTGTATTGGAGACGCAATGCTTTCCGACGCTTAATGAAAACATCGACGTCATTTCTGCTCCTCATGTATTCGCAATAAAAGCCACTGAAGCTCTTGCTATTGCAATAAAAATTATTATACAACTGATTGAGGAAATACACTTCAATTTTATGCGTAAAGAATATGAGGTTATAGAATTTGTTATTGGTTTCCAAGTTCTGGACGTGTTTTTATTTCAGAAGATGAAAGTTTGATTCTCAGTTGGGGCAGATTTTATACAAATTTTTTTATCGTAATTATTAAATGTGAAGATGTGAGATATGAGTTTGTAAATGTAGGTTTATATGCTCAAAGCATAGAATAGAAATGGATCATCTGGTAGTAAATGATCACCTCTAGCCATGAAGCTTCGCAACTTCTGGCAGGAGGATACAATGCATTACAGACCAAGCAGGAAAGTGATGTCCAAATGCTGCAACACTTGCATCCAAGAGAATTTAAAGCACACACAAGTCTTGTACACTGTAACTGAAGGTGCATTAGAATAGATTATCTGATTCCCTAGCTAACTCTGTACTCAATCTAAGAAGACGATGTGTTATGACGTGACACGCCGGACATAAAAGAGTAATCCATATTCGACTTTCTCAATCAGTTCCCGGTAGACTGGGATCGAAGAAATTAGGCGGTACGCCTTTGATTGTAACCTAAACGCTCCAGTTACCGTTAACAGCATTGCTAGGAACCGCGTGTTTGTTTGTCTGGCTGTAAAATGGTTACGAATCGTAAACGGTCGTGTGTGGTCAGCCCTTACGACGAAATCCGAACAGATGGGCTGAGATCAAAGACGGGTGAGTGATAAAAAAGTTGATGCGCGGTCTACCAACAATTTAGCTCGTAAACGAAACGCAATTGTGATTACATGAAACTGTTTTGGGGACATACCTTTAAATGTTGCAGTTGTTGTACGTGGAAAAATTGTGGATGTTGATGTATGTTGTGTTTTTGTTGATGAACTGACATTAAAGTTAGAGGGAACTAATTAATTCTCGGTAAATACTGTGAATATGCCATTAAATTTGAAAATTTAAATTTCATTCGTTGCTGTATGTATTTGTTATACACTCAGATACATTACATTGTCGTACAAAACATTATCGATTTTTGCCTATTTTATGACTGGGCTCTTGTACATTTTTATTCATGAATTAATTTGTTGCAGTAACGATCTAGTAATAATTTTGATAGTAATGATATTTTTTATACTTGACACCACATTATTTTGGCCATTTCATATTAGATTGTATTTTGATTTAACATACACCAACATACAAGAATGATTTCTCTTATACAATACAAAAACACAATTACTCCCTCTAATTCAACCTGTTTTCCGAACACATTCAGCTTATTTTTCCAACGTTTTTCTTTTTCGTTACACACGATATATTCCCTCTTACCACGAAGGGGAACATTCCCATTTTCCAGGTATTTCGTATACTCAATATTGGTAGGATTTGGTGCGAGCGTCGCGGAACCATTAGCCGGTTAATCCTCTATATCTCTGTGGCCCTGGTACCGTATGGGACTACATGTGAATTTTAGGGGATTTTCACGGTTTGCTCTTTCTTTTTTTATTGATGGAAATGACAAAATTGTGGTATTTGGAATCGAATTTCACACATGTTATTTAAAGATTTGGAGAAAAATGCATTTTATCTATCTAGTAGTCTTAGATTAATTAACGTAAGGGAAATTTTACCTGTCCATATTAATTACTGAAAAAGGAGAAGGCAATAGTGCTGTCCCTACATATAAACCATACCTACATATAGACCGTATACCTATTCATGATCGTCCTTATAAAATGACGATTGCTATTAGTCAGTCTATTTCCCTTCTATACTCCATCTACCAATCCCAACTAGAATAGCTTAGTTATGAAAAGTGACTAATGCTCAGTAGTTGTTCAGTAACGGGATGAAGACAACAAATACACAAATCTATTATGCAATGTAAAAGCTACTTTTCTCCGGGACAGCTCATTAAATCAACGATTACAATCAACCTGAAGAAAGCTTCCACTAGAAGTACTAGGACAAGCAATAAATAAACAGAAACAAATTTGCCGGTTCGAGTGAACGATAGAATACACGTCGTTGCATTAAACAAACGGTTTCCTGATGCAATCGTCGGTTAATAATAACCGGGCAATTATAACTTTCTAATGCGCCATTATCAAATGTCTGCGGGGTTTGCGAGGCGTTATTAACCGGGATTACCGGATCCCGGCCCGATCCCCGGATGTAGGGATTTGCTCAGGGTTCGGGTATGATAAAAGATACGCCATGGATACGGGATACGGTCCGCTCACGAGTAAATGATAATGGCAAATCTTTTGATTCCGCCAAATGCAGAGGTGGTATTGAACGGTATGGGCAGGTTTTGGAAATTATAGGGACAGAATTAAGCAAGTACATATATTTAATTGAGATTCATAATGTTATAATTCACCTTGATCATACTTTACGTGTTGAAAAACTATCGGACCATCAGACGCTACCCTGCTAGACGCCGTATCTTTTATTTTTGTTACTGGTATAACTAAACTAAACGACCATATATTCATTACAACACTCGATGAACTGACCTTATTGGTCAGTATGTATTTATTTACATGTCGCAATTTTGAATCGACCAATCATAATACACAATTTTGACGTTTTCCGGCCTATTTCGTGCCTACATTTCGATCAATAATATAATGACGAAAAATATAATGGCGAATGACAAAAATCAGTCTCGTTACATTCCAGCTCACTTGAATTATGGGCTGATGTTTTGTTTAGTTATTTTCCATCAGCCAACACATAAACATGTTCGAAAAAGCCGCAGTGTTTATACAAAATATTTTTTACAGTCGACTTATTTTTTTACAATCAACTAGATACAGTAGTTGTAATTAGGTTGAGCCTAGAGTGTTTTTTAAACTTTTTTTTAATTCGTTGTTTAATTCAACGAATATGTATTAGATGTTGATCCGAACAATATTTTGTTTTAAATTTCTATGGGAGGCAATACCCAGTATATTCTTGATCGAAACCTATATTTATTAACTCCACGCTTTGCCTGAATTTTGTTATAGTTAACTTTAGTTTTGACTGTGACCGAAGCGTCTTTAAAATTCAAGTTGTCATCCAAAAGCTGTTTTTCCTTCTTAATTTAATTTTTTTCATAGTTTCACAAACCGTCAGCTATATTTGAATTTCTCTCCCTCACTTCTTTTAACCAACCGCTTCGCTTAATGTGCCAAGTCTATTTTAGAGCATTTGTCACTACATCAATTTTAAATTAACGTCCCTGCGAGATCTACAGGGACTGAACTCCCTAAAGGACGAAAAAGTAACATCCCGTGTAGTATGATACCAGGCTTGTAGGCAGTGTAGGCAGCGGTATCAGTCGTACAAGCGATCGCACTTACCGTCACTCGGTGTATCACCGCGGTATCACTCAGCGACACTCGCCTCAGTCCTGCATTAGCTGTGTCGCCGTCGATAATTTATAGACGCCTCCGCGAAGTTCTGCCGCCCTGGTCATTTTCTACTGATCTCTCGGATAACTCTGCTTTTAGTTTTACCAGGCTTGATAAATGTATTAATGCTGTTTCTTATTTTACAAGTTGGTCGTGGTGAATCGACTCGACACCGCCACCTAGTGTACGATATAATTAAATCCAATAAATTATAACTGAAGATCCTGTGTGCAGTTAAAATTCAGCCATAAGTTTTAGAAAGTAAATTCGTCGTTGACAGTAGGGAAGTTGTCAATAAATTGTGCGTAACATTTTTAATTAATTATTTACTAATAATATATTAGCTTTCTGCATCCATGTTAACTTTAACAATGCAAAATTTCATAGTCATCCGTCAGCGTATTATTCGTAAAAAGTAGTACAAAGTTTTTGCTTCACTATACCTACTAGCTGTACCCCGCATGCATCAATTCATCAACCATGTGTCCGATCTATATAATTTTAGTACCAAAACCGTTTCCAGAGAATTTTGATCAGTGTTGCTAAAGACACCAATGCTTCTACTAATTTTGACTCTATAAAGGACAAACAAGCTCACAGTTGATTTTGATATGTATAGATAGAAATTTATTTTATTCCGTTTCATTATAACAAAAAACATATGACTCTTACTTGCCTTTTCGATACTTTCATTGCAATTTTGCGAAATTAAACCCAGATTTGTCGGCCAAAAAGTTCCGTAGTATCCGTATATTAACCAACTACGCGTCCTATTTTCGAAACCTATGACATTGTTAGCGCTTATTTTGATTACTTCATTTAGTAGTTACAGTTACGTTCTTCCAATTTCTTCAAAAACCATGAAGCGTATGAAAATAACCTGCAAAAGAGAGTATTTTGAAATATCTTTATTTAACGCGCCGCTAAGTCGAGACAAGGTTAACAATAACTAAACACTATAATTCTAACCTAACAGAAGCATTCTGCATTTGAGCACGGCAAACGCCCTTCGCCGCAGAAACAGTACAAAAACGGCGCAGTTTGGAGCCAGTTCGTGCAAAATAAGAATATTTGTTTCTCCGAGATCAAGTACATGTCTCGTTCCAATTTCAGCCAGAGCTGCACCGTTAGCGGCGGCTTACATTTGTCCTGGTAATTCATGTATGCCTGGTACTTTTTATATTATTACTAGCAGTACCCGGCCCGCGTTGCTACGCATCAACTTCTCGACCATATGCCCGATCGATATAATTTTGGTCACAAAACCTTTTCCAGAGAATTTTGAACAACGTTGCTAAAGATATCGTTGCTTATTTCTCACAATTTCAGAGCCTATAAAGAACAAACAAACAAACTCTCAAAACTAACAAACTTTGATTTTTATACATATAGACTAGGGAACTCGGTCATCTGATGATAAGTGATATCCATCCACCTGGACATTAGTCCAGACTTGGGTATCGCAAATGCGTTGTACGCTAGAAAAGAAATTATAGTCGTGACAGGAACAGGTGTTCTGCTGAGGCCGAAGCCATTAATGACCCCAGAAACATTCAAAATGTTGGCTCAGGATATTTAGCACAAAGATAGATTATACTCTGGGATGAATAGGCTAATTTCGATGCGCACAAAGCTGTAAGCAGGATTGTTAAAGGAAAAAACATTGAACAGTTTCACACCTAAGACCAAAAATTTCTCTAACACTCATACGAATCAGCAAATGCAAGTGGACAGCCTGTACCCATTGTGAGAGACGCCCAGCAGTGGGACAGTTATGGGCAGGATCGGGCACCGTGTATGGAGAGCAGTCGAGGCAGAATGCGGTCTCAGAGACGAATGCACCGCTATTATAAGCCGCTTATTAAAACTGACTCCCACTCGCTGACGAGGCACGCAAGCAGGTTAGAGTGGTCTGACATGTGGTGTGGATTGTTCTGATATTATCATATTTGGCAACATTAGCTATGGTATCCTAGTAGTGATGCGTAAGGTGTCGAGTTCGATTTCCATTGCAGGCGTCTGTGTGAGAGAAATATTTTTTCTTAGGTTTTGGTTGTTGTTTATTACAAGCTTTTCCCGCAATTACGTTCGCGCTATACACCGCTAGTCCATCAAAATCAGTTCAGTAGTTAAGATGCGATAGGGTAACAGATAGAGTAACGTGGTTACTGTCGCATTTATAATATTAGAAGGGATTTTTTTTGTCATTTACGATACACAATCAAATATGTAAACTTATTTTTTCATCCATAATATGTTGTGTATGAATGTTGTAACTGAATAATGATAAAGTAGTCGATACACCTGCACCCTGCCAACAATAAAATATCCCAGGGTAACCTTTACGTGCAAATTATGAGTGTAATTAAGAATAATTGAAATTTAGATTATAATTATACAATTATAATTATCTAATAGATTGTAAAATTTACATTTAAAATATAAACATAAAATAATGCATACATTAAATATAAATTAAAAGTGACACTATATCTATTTCAGTATATAGAAAAATACGAAATACACCACTCCACCATATTGAATCAAATGCAAATAAGAAGTGACGTCATAAATTCGTAAAGACATGAAAGTACAAATGTGAAGTGAACCCAAAACTAGTGCCATTACAGCGATAAGGAGAGAAATTTAAATGTTTAAAAACTTAATCTATTTTAGAAATTGGTTTTTACCCGCAGCTTCGATCGCAAGGTAGGTTGATAAAAATTAGGCTGAGTGTTATTCCAGACTATAATTTATTTCTCTGCATTTTATTCAGATCGGTTCAGTAGTTTTTGCGTAAAGGATTAACTCATACATCCTCATAAACTATTGTATTTATAATAAACACAATTTTGTATAAAACTCGCGTAAAATCTAAAAACATAAGGGAATAACATTTCAAAATTACTCATTTTTAAAAATGCTTACGTTAAATATGCGACTGCATATAAACCCGCTCTTACGCAGTAAGTGGAATCATACGTACATTTCCAAGTACGGTTACGTCATTGGGCCGGTCGTGCCGCGGTCGGTTAGAGTTCTCGATCACAGATTATACTAAGATTAAGATTTTATAGAGTATTAAATGATTTCTACGTTGTTATGTTGGTTTGTATGGGTTTTATGGTCAGTTTTTGGGAGATGTGTTTGTTTTTGGGCTGGGGAGGTGTTGTAATTTCTTGTTATAATTATAATTACTTACTAATTATATATGGTTTGTGAAAGATGTTTGTGACTCTTCCACACAGAACGAAAGGGAATGAAATTTGTCACAGAATTAGTTTGGATTACATAGGTAACTTTTTCTATTTTTATTAACTCACGTAGGCAAAGCCGCGGGTGCAACCTTGTTTGCTTAATAAAACTTGTTATAATAAATATCTTTGGACAACTCACACTCGGCCATCTAAACGCAAACTAAACGTTAGCTTGTATGGTGATCTGACAACTGACAAACAACATACATAGTTTTAAAGACACACTTATGTAGATATTTACACCCAGACACACAGAACAAACATTCCTGCTCATCACAGATAAGTTTGATCTGGGTGAGAATCGAACCCACGACCTTCGGTGTAGCAGTCACTTTCACTAACCACTAGACCAACTGGCCTGTCGAAAGTATGATAGAAATAAAGGAATCTGCGATATATGTATGTATGTATGACTGCGTTCAATGTATTCCACTCAATTTATGTTATTATGACTAAGTAAGATTCCATGTTTTGCGTTATATGTATGTTTTCTGAAGCTTCATTTCTTTTATATAACGATATATGTAAGTACATGCATAAAAAGATATATTTACCAGAATCCGTTATTTTTTTTTGTTTTTCATGACTTTGGACAACCTTCACCAAACTAAGCATTAGTACTATGGTGATCAGACAACTGATAAACATATTTTTAAATATATGTTTATTTATATAGATATTTTTTACACCCCAGACACAGCTCAAACATTCCTGTTAATCACAGAAAAGTTTGTCCTGGATAGGACCCACGACCTTCGCGTAGCAGTCAGGTTCCCTAACCATCTCATAAGCTGTCTTACGTATTTTAATAGGTACCTAGTTTTGTACATGTGTTTAAAGATTAAAGGTGATTACGAAATGCTTGAGAATGATCGAGACATTATTATGGGATTGAAAATTAAAATCAGTCTACAATATTAAGGTATTTTTCTGACGCATAACAAAAAAATAAATAAATAAATATCTTTGGATAACTCACACACGGCCATCTGATCCCAAACTAAGCATTAGCCTGTGCTATGGCGATCAGATAACTGATAAACATACATATACTTTAAAATACATACTTAAATAGATATTTCTATTACACACGCAGACACACAGAACAAACATTCCTGTTCATCACAGAAAAGTTTGACCTGGGTGGGAATCGAACCCACGACCTCCGGT
>DWJZ01005342.1:0-14178 GCA_018249125.1 Asbolis capucinus | reverse complement strand
CCATAGTACAAGCTGATGCTTAGTTTGGGGTCAGATGGCCGTGTGTGAATTGTCCAAAGATATTTATTATTATTATTATTAAATGCGCATAAAATGTTAACTTGGACAGTTCATTAATGTGGTTCACATTCCTCATTATTTCAGACAAAAAGCACGCATTCTTTAAGAACAAAGCGAGTATTGTGCCTGCACAACGCTTATATTATCTCAATGAAACCACAAAGGCCGGCTATTCTAATTTTCAAACCACAGACTGTGAAATCCAGTGAATGTAGAATATAAAGTTTAACGCGGGAAAAGTTTAAAGTTCAATGCTGTTAGCTGGAGCGAACGAACTAGTTTTTTTTTTGCAACGCGTTTGTTGTCTTATTTTCAGCCAACTTGAAAACAAGAATTGTAGTAAAAACTAAGAACACGGTTTTATTTGTTTCTGCTTATTTTCTCCATTGGCTTCAACCCGTCGATGGCCCACTACTGAGCACGCGTCTCTCGCCGTCCTGAGGAGGACTAGAGCATACTCCACCACGCTGTGTCTATGCAGATTGGTGGAGGGGTCAGTGGCTAACCCACATATCGGAAGTTTTTTTGCCGCCCCAAGGCTTGCGACATGGCTTAACGATTGCCGTGTAACGACAAAACCAGGACGGCTTTCTTCACCGTCTCTTCCGAACCACGGAAGCGTTCTAAAAAATTTTGCCACCATCGGCTGCGCCAGCTGTTCCTTAACTCTTTCGATCGCTTACAATCGAAACAAGCCGCAGTACTATGACCGCTTCTTGCATGCCTCTTTAGACTCTTAATACTTAAAAAAGTACCTAAATTAACGTCAGTTCGTCTCGAGACATTCAAAACCAAAACTCGACACGTAACATTGCTTTTTTCAAAAATTGGCCAGTCCATCCAGAAGATTCTATGACTTCATTATACTCGTACATGCGTTGTCATCCAAGTTATATAAAAGTATGCAAAATTGCAGCTCATTCGGAATCAATTTCAGAAGTGGGTCATATTAATCATATAAATTTGCAAGTTTTGCTGGTGAAACTAAGTGAAATTCGATTTTAAACCAGATTCTTTAGCCCATTGATAGCCCGCTAGAGCAAGGGTCTTTCCGTGACTGAATGGCAGAGAATTCTTTTAATTTGTGATCCAATGCGGTCAGTTCAATGGAATTAAAATAAACACTATACGTCATTACCCCTAACTATGGACAATATATCATTGCGAAACGACCCCTTATTCGATTGAGCGGTTTCTGAGATTTTCATACGGATAATCTGTTATTTTTTGCAATTTTTACTTAAAATATAAAATTTTAATGTGATAACCTTTTTATACTTCACAGAAGAGAAGTGAATTACAGCTTATAACACTGCACAAGTATATTCTATCTAACCATTAAAACAAAATATGCTTCGAGACTGGTACATAAAACGAAATGGGTAAATTATTCCACTTTTTAGTTTAGGCTAGTGATTCCCAAAGTGCGCCGTAGAAAGTAAGTCGTGAGTCGATAATCTATTATACGAAACCACAAATATTCGCGGGTATTATGACTTTCTTATTGTTTTCTGTTTCAATTCATTCCTAATAAAAAAGTCAATTTCATATTGTGATTGTTTTAATTTTTGTTCCCATTTTCCTTACCTAACTATAATTATTGTAGATACCTACATATTTATTTCGAATATGTATTTTTCAAATAGCTAGGGCAGGGCGCCGTAACAAAATACTAATCTTTTAACTGCGTCACGGATTGTAAAAGATTGGGAACCACTGATATAGATGGTTACGGATTCTTGAAAATTACATCAGCAATTACAGTGAACATTGAAAATTATGGGTTTGATTAATCGATTCCTTGATATAAAATGATATCAAGGAACCGATTAATCAATTTTTCATTATGGAAATATTGCGATTCTGTGTAGCTTCCAGCCATCTATTTTGATTCATAATAGTTTGGCCAATTATTTTAGCAATATAAACCTATCTATATACGGACTGATGACGGATTCGGAATCAAATGGAAGAATCGGTTTACTACACAATTCAACAAAATGTTGAAATTGTGATTCGTCATCAGGGTCAATGCTGCTAATACCTGTCCCTCTGCTGGACTCGAGGCTCCGTACGTGAGAGTCACAGGACGTAGTCCAGCACAATCACGCTAAATTTAGATGTACTCTTTACTTATCATCAACTTTATGGCGAACTCTTAAAAGGGCAAATTTTCTTATGTCATTTTTCTTCAACCAAACAAATGATATCTAATTTGTAATATAATATATTTATATTGTAATTATATTTATATATTTATATTGTTATTATATTTATATATTCATATTGTAATTATATTTATATATTTGTATTGTATGTTATGTATTATTAACTTCCTCGCGACATCGCGACGACTGTATTATAAGTGCTTATTAATTGAAAAGATGTGCTGAGGAGTTTCTTTGGCCGTTTCTGCTCCTCAATATAGCACCTTCCCGAAACGATGGTAGTTAAAAAAAAGTTGACGTTCATAAATGTATTTTTAATACCTACTTAAATAAATAAATTTTGACCTAGACTTCATAACACGTTCATAACTTTGAATATTAGTGCACAATATTCGAACCCAAACCTTCCATTCGACAAACCAGTTTTCAAACCGTAAGGCTATTTTTCGCAATCAATATAACTCGTTATGACAATTCCGATATAAATCGCGTGGACTGACCTGAAAACTTAACCCTCTTAATGACTTTTTCCTACCCTAGGAATAATGTACCTAGTAAGTAGGCCAAGTTAGTAATTACTAGGAAAAACTCCTAGCTTTAACGCACTCACCACTGTAAGATACTCGGGTATTGTCTATGCATGTCAAGTGCTACCAGCAAGCAGCTTCTTGTTTTAACTTTTATTTTTAACTGTATTTATTTTCTTTTATTTTCTATAGGATACCTAAATATAGAGTTATTTAAATTAAATAATATTTTTCTTAAAAGTACTTTGATTTTTCTTTAATTATTAACTAAAATCCTTACTAATATTATAAATTCACAAGTAACTGTATTTCTATTACCTTCTGAAGCCTAAACCACTGAACCTATTTTGGTGAAACTTGGTACAGAGGTAGACTAGAACTTGAGACAACACAGGCTATTCTTTTTGCGAAAAATGTCTTAAACAGGATGAAATAGGAGATGAAAATCTTATGGAAGTTCTTAATCGAAGACACTTTGTATTCATGCACATGTGGTGTTTAGTGGGGGGTGGAGGTTGAAGAGGGCGGTGCCCCGCGTGGACAAAGTCGTAGGAAAAAGCCCGTGGGAAGATGACAGACCGAAAAACAGCGTAGGAGGGAATTATTTTTTTGCTCATTAATTATATTTTTAAGGCAAACAAATTTGTACGACCTATGCTACGGTAGCTTGTGTATGAAAGAATAAATAAAGATCGTAAGTACAAGTGACGGTTCCGTATAACCGTAGTAAGTACACTTTATGTAAATTTCAAACATTACAGTTCAAAAGGTAATCCGAAAAAAGTATTCCTAATTTTTAATTGTTTTTGATGTTATATCGATGTTCTAGAACATTTTATGTTTAATTATATACTTAATTAACTTGTATGTTTGCATATTAATATGTTAGTATATTTGTTTGTTAAGGGATACATCTTACAAGCTTAATTAGACCCACTTCCTCTTACACTATGGAACTGGAATTTTGCATACTACTTCAATTCCGATGACAATGCATTTTTATGGTAAGCATGACCCCTATACTAACTCCAGGATTGACTGCAGCCAAAGGAACTCCTCAACGGTTAACATTACTGTTATGAAACATTGTGTATTTCTTTGTATTAAGTATCTATAATTAAAGCTTATATTTTGAAATATTTTAATAGACCTTAATATCAACACGTGACTCGGGCGAAATGGCCAGCAGAGACTATTTTCAAATAAATAAGCGTTTATTGCAGTTGTTCCTTATTCACTGAAAACATACCCACAAAATACTTTAAAAATATAATCCTGGGCTTATTTTTCACCACTGTCTCTACTTAAACGTGTATTATCTGTCGTAACGTTTAATTAATCAGCGGCGCGCGAACCAGACAATTCTGTCTACAATTCCACGGAATAACAGAGCGAAAACCCACGAAATTTTAGTCAGCAAGCGAAATTAAACTCGTCAATCGATTTTCGGCCCCGCTTCTATGCGAGTGCACTGCACGCCGACATTACGAAGTCTTTAGAAATTCACGTCATTATAATATACTCAGTCTTTCATAATTCAATCATGTTATTTAAAATGTTATAGGTATTGCAAAATTGTTATGAAAATGAATCTTAAGAAATGAATGAAATGATAATGAAATCTTAAGAAAATGGCCATATATTATCCCATAAATTGCTTTGTATAATATTTCCAGACATACCGTGGTCACTGTTATCCTGTTATCTTTGCTACCGACAATCGGGAATTTTGTACGAAAAAGTTGAGCGTCTCATCCGAATGAAACTACTCACGAAAAATTTGAAAAAACTGTACTGAAAACCTTGGACTATCGGAACATCGATTTAAAATAATAACGACACAAATTTAATTTTTTTTTAAGCGAAAACTGCTGCTAGCATTTAATTAACAATAATATTAATCAAATAAGCGAGAAACTTATTTCTTTCATTTATACATACATACATATATCTACGGGTAAGCCAAGAATGTGCTTCGGCACTTCTGCTAAGGTTAAACTGTTCATTAAAAAAGAAAAAATAATAATATCTTTGGACAACTCCCACACGGCCGACTGATCCCAAACTAAGCGCTAGCTTGTACTATGGTGACCAGACAACTGATAAACATACATATATATATTGTAATACATACTTATATAGATATTTACACCCAGACACATAGAAACAAACATTTCTGTTCAAAACAGATGGCACTGCTGTCTTCTTAATATTTCACATGGAATAATAATAATATTTAATATTTCACAGTGGGAATGGAACCCACGACCTCCGGCCCAGCAATCAGGTTAACTAACCACTAGACCAACCTAACTCTGAAAAAGAAAATGCTATCAGTGTTGCAGCACAAAGGTTTCTTTCCGTGAAAGACGGAGCAGCTGCGGATATAAGTTAAGAAATCTTTCGATAGCTCGCCACAAACGTGCTACTGTCTTCTGCAGTTGTCTAGAAATGCTGGAATAAGCGAGAGAGAAGTAACCTGGAGCCAGCTGTGGTGTACTGCAGCGCCAACCTGCACTATCTTTGACAAGAATTTGTACGAATTATTGTACAATTGCGACAAAGAAAATACCTACTATCATTCTTCGCTCTGTAGTCTACGTAGAAAAGGCGTAAGAAAGCGTGCTTCCGGATTCGATTCCTGGCCATAGCAATTATGTATGTATGACAGATAAATACATATTCTCGAGTTGCATATGTCGTATACGTATATTGTGAGGTTATTTGTGAAGTTAAAACCACCCGCAACAAACCTCATCCGCGAGAGTACGCCTGTATTTATTGTTAAAAAAATATCCAACAGGTCATTCACCTTACAGAATTGGCAATATCAGTTTTGTTTGTACCACGACACGCTATTTTAACATTAGTAAGCAAGCTTTGCGATCTTCGTTGCTTTAGTTACGTGTGCTACTTTTCAAAACTGGGCAGCAAAAAGATTTTATCGTGGTTCGACCCAAGTTGTCCTACATCGGCAAAGACGTTACACAAAGCAAGCTATTTATATTACAGTAAAAACGTTGCACCACGATACTGTTATACACGCCTTATATTAGGCTCTTATTGTTCAAATTCACCTGCGAACGTAGGGGTAGCCTGTAGGTTATTATGTACGCTCACTTTAAGAACGAGGTTGTATAGAAAGCCTTGGCAAATCGAGATTACTTTGGCGAGTAACACAACTTATATTCATGTAAATATTTGAGTAGGTTTAAACATCAAATTTATCTAATATCTAAAGAATGGCGAGATTCTTACATTCCTCATCATCATTGCAATCCTGAACTGTCCCACTGCTGGGATCAGGTGACTCACAATGTGAGGGGTACAGGCTACGCTGGTCAAGTGCAAATTGACGGACTTTGCACGTCTTTGAGAATTTTATAGAGAACTCTCAGGAATTTGGGTTTCGTCACGATGTTTTTCTCTGCCGTAGCACTAAAGTATTACTAATAATGTTAAGTGTTCCCAGATAACGAACAGCTAAAAGCATTAGTCTCTTATATCAGTGGACAAAGTCACGGCTTTCTTATAAATCCACCTTGCACCTTCAATCCTACTAAGATTATAAATACAAAACTTTGTGATGGTGATTGGATAAATGGATGGATTTTTGATTTCTCTTTCACGCCAAAACTACTGAACGGATCCGAATGAAATTAGGCACAATAGATTAGAGACTAAAAAAACGCTGATCAACATGTGGCCCACGAACGGATTTTAAATGGCCCGCGCAAGTATGTTTTTAGAACTTTTTTATTAAGCAAGTCCTGAGAGTAATTAACTAGGAATTACAGTAGCCCGCAGTAAATTAGTCATCCGTAAATTTGACCCAACTGTCAAAAATTGAGAATCCCTGGTCTAAAATAACGCTTAGAATACTTTTATCAACATCAACGCGAGCAAAGCCGCAGGCGGACCGTAGTGCATTAATATTTTGGACATAACTCTTCAATATCACTACACAAGATTTGTAATAATGACTAATAGAAAAAGTATGAACCAACTTTTTAATTATCACTTTAACACTCAAATTTTCAACAAGTTATCATGATAAGTATAACAGATTACGTTTATTTATATATATAATATGCTTTCTGATGTTTTAGCTAGATGATGGAACTGAAAAGTGGCTGTATAAAGTATTAAAAGAAAATTGCTATAAAATGTTTAAAAACGTAAGAAAACACTAAGAAATGACTGTTGAAAATCTCCGTATACAATATTTAAAAAAGTAAAAATTTTAAAAGTATATGAAATAAAATTTAAAAACTACTTCTATTGAATTTAGTGATTAATTTGTATTCAAGCCCATTTCATTTTTATTTCATTTCTTGTCGACAAAATGAAACACTTGTAGTGTCGCTTTATTTATGAACTAGCTTCCGCCCGCGACTTCGTCCACGTGGGATAGTTGCTGTGTGCAAACGCTAACTTTAACTCCGCGACTTCGTTTCTGTCATACATGATTTTTGCGAAACTTTAACTTTTACGCATGGAACGCAGCAGAAGCTTTCAATAGGAAAAAAAACCTGATTAAAAAAAATTCTTCATTGGTGCTCTGCTCCTGTTTATTGGTCTAAGCGTGATGATAGCCTTCCTCGATAAATGGGCTATCTAACACTGATATAAATATTCAAATCGGACCAGAAGTTAAATAAATATCTTTGGACAACTCACACACAGCCATCTGAACCCAAACTAAGCGTTAGTCTGTACTATGATGAACAGACAACTGATAAACATACATACATATATACTCTTAAATATATACTTAAATAGATATTTTTATTATACACCCAGACACACAGAACAAACACTCCTGCTCATCACAGAAAAGTTTGACCTGGGTGGGAATCGAACCTACGACCTCCGGTGTAGTAGTCAGGTTCATTAACCACTAGACCAACCGGCCTGTCAGTTCCTGAGATTTATCGCGTACAAACAAACAAACGAACAAACTCTTCAGCTTTATAATATTAGTATAGAAACTTGTTCTACTGTGACACCAAAGCTTAAACAGCTCGAATTATTATGTGTACGTAAGATACTGTAAAAGAAAATAAGGCACGTTTAGTTTCAGCATTGCTGTCCTGGAAATATTGACCCACAGAAGTAAGCTCGTAGAGACTTTAGTTTATAATAAATAATCAAACTTGATCGTGGCAGCGAATCACAATTATCAGAGCTACTGGCAGCGTTCAGTGTGAGTGCTAAAAAAATATTTCACCTGAAACGTTTTGAAGAAGGGAATTGGATATAGCAAGAATTGACTAAAGCACACTCATTGAGAATTACATTAATCAACCGCCACAATAACGAGATAACTTAATTTCGTATTATTACTTGTGATAAAAAATTGATCTTGGACAATAGTAAGTTCTAATCACAGTGATGGAACCCAGGAGGAGGTCTTAAGGGAAAGTTGCCCCCCAAAAAGGTAATGGTGATAAGCCCAAAAAAGTGTTACTATATAGTAATATTCTAAACAATTTTGTTTAACCCTAAACAAATTTGACGAGAACAGACTAATATGTTAATGTCACGTGTCATCTGTCATTTGACATCTGTCATCTGTCATCGTTTCTAATGATATTCAACGTCAACTCAGCTCAAACCAGATGATCCATGTAACTTATTCAAAATATAGGCGCGAAAAACTTACATGGTGAACAACAATAGCACAGCGTAATGTAGGTTATTTCTGGCAGTCTAGTTCTGGTATCATACACTAGAACTTCCTTAGATCTGGCGAAATAACAAAGCTGTATAGTCAGTTGCAAATGATGCAAAAGCCTGTTAACCTGAGACAGGTCATCTGACCCACTATTACCTCAAAACACTTTACCTTACACAACAGACGGTCGTGACTGGAATGTCTCCACATCCACCAGAAAAGTAACTACCATCTGGGACCCGTGGAGAATTCATTGGAAGGGCCCCAAAAAAAATCGTCACATTGTAATTTATAAATCACTGAGATAGTTTCTCAACATTAATATGTCCTTTTTAAATTAATAATTTTCAAATACATATAAAATCTGTAGTTACTTTATCCATATTCGCCTTGGTTACAATTATACATGTATTATGTTGTATGGCATGTAAAAAATTCTTTTCAAATCGAGGCCGTGGAATAAGCACTACTTCTAAAGCAGAAATTTTAATCTTATACAACTACGTAGTTTTTAATTTCTCATGGAACACTTTGGTATCTATTCAAGCATGTTATAATTAAGTTCATAAACAACTTATAAACTAAATTAACTGACCATTTCAAGCCCTTATGTCCTTATTAAAACTTTGATCACTTTCAAAGATTTCTCGAGGATGTTAAAGTACGCCAAAACCAATTACTGTAACGTAAGGAACTGTATCAGGCGCATCGTTTATACTGTTATACTTTAGTAATTCATTTCAATTGCAAAAAAATATTGACGGAAATCTTTATCATGATATCTGAATAAGTAGTACAACTTTTTATCAGATATTACCAACTGATAAGACTTAATTTTACTTTCGCGCGTGGTATACGATATTCTGCTCTCGTATTTCTCTCTACGTATTTTAAATAGGCTGCATCTACTTCTACTTCTGATTGCATAGAGTACCTTAAAGCACACCAGTTTAATTACTCTACATAAAATACTCGTGTGACTGCGAATAAATGCGTAAAACCATCTTAACAAAGCGACTAGCTAGAAAGGTGAAACACAAACTATACCTTCCGATACTGACTATTCAGATGGCTAATATACAATTTTGTAAATTCAACACCGCTTTGTAATGAAGTAGTGTAATGTAGATTCTGAGAATTGTATGTTTCGGGAGAATTTCGAAACGGTATAGTAAGCTGCGTGTTATTATGTCTTTAATATTCTAAAATGTCATAGCCATGTACACGAAATATTTTGAGACTGTAAGGAGTAGTCAAGATTATTATAATTTACCCCGATATTTCGACTCAGTTGCATGGTTCATGCTCACGACAAGACTTTTCCCCGCAACCGCAGTCTTGTCCTCTTTTGTCTTGTGCCCATTACAGTTTTAAAATGTCTTAATTATCACTTATTACATAAAGATGGTCGAATCCTGAAATATAGGGATCGGAAGGTGTAGTTTGCATGTAACAAAGCGGCGTAGAGTGGCGCGTGCTGGAGTGATGTTTACATCGACACTACCTGTGACGCTGAGCAAGGACATGGTGGGGCGAGCGTCCGCCCGGCCCGGCTGGCCCGTCGACCCGGGGCGGTCGGCGGGGCCGCCGCCTCACCGGCCGCCGCGGGGCGCCATATCTCGCACACGCGCGCCCGTCTCTACGCGGGCCGGCGACCGACTGACGCCCGGATACTCGCCGCTCCGCCATCAACCTACAAACCGCAGGACATGCCTCCGCCGGCCGACCGCCGAACGACCCGATTCACACTCCGATCACTCCTCGAACGTGCTCCTCGACTCAAAACAGACGCACTCGCGGCGATACGCGCGACCGAATGTTCCCGCGAAAGCTTCTCGTCTCAATCGTAATAATGAGGCTTCGGAGGCGCATCCACGCATTTTTAGGTTCACGTTCACCGCGCATGCGCACCAGCGACGTCTTCTGACATCACCGGCACCCGGATTATTTTCGCCCGGCGAGGTAAATACCCTCACATCGATCGAACCCGGTTAAACTGGATGCAATTATTGCACTGGCCTAGTCCTCCTACTGATGCAGTTTTTACTATAGGACAGCGGGTACACCGCCGCAATATGGCATCGGTGGTATTCGACGCGCGTCCGTAACTATATTGACTGGTCGTTAACTTGCAAATCGTATTAAGAACAAACTGCCATTTTATCGGTACAGTCGCGGCGAATAAAACGTTTAATATATTTTATTGCTTTCATTGTCCCGAAAGCTCATAATTTCATAAAGAGGAGTTCATAAAAACGATCCTGTTCTACCTTCAGATAAGAAATAATGTTAAAGGTTGCAACAGATTGTACTTACAAGCTTTTACGTGCTGTATAGGTTTGTATATTTTGTTAAGCGTCCGAGTCAAATCTTGCAAGCTTAGATCCCCAACTTTTTCCACTACGGCGTTGAAATATTTCATAAACCTTCCAATCTGATGACAATGCATTTTTATGACAAGCATGACCTAATACTGCGTTCAAGATTGGGTCCAGACAGGGGAACTCTTTTACGGTTAACAGTACAGTTAAAAAATATGTTTCTTAAAATTTTGTTTTTATATATTTTAATAAATTTTAGTTTTTTGCATCATATTGTATTCCAAGCGAAATTCCGGATAGAATTCCGATATATATATTTTTCTTAATTTTTATTCGACAAGAACCTTATAGAAAGTATAATATAAGTAAAATTCAAAAAAAGATAATCAGGATTAACTTTTAGGTGAAATAATTGGCCAAAAACCTTTAAATTGCGTATTTAATTTAAAAATGTACTACAAGAAAATCATTTCTTAGTTGAGTTGGGCAAAAAATTCGCGGCGGTCCCAGTTCCTTGCAGACAGGAATTTAATCAGCTTCCGCGTGAAACTGATCGAACAATTCATTTTACATTCAATATTTATTTACTTCCGTGAAATTTATTTACTAGATTCATAATTTATTATTTCCTGGTAAACATACTTTGGTATCTAGTATAAAATTACATGTAATCAACTAAACCAATTTTTAAACTTCACACTAACGAAAAAAATACTTTAAATGTAATTTCGACGTGTTCCAAGATGACATGAAATTGTAAGTATTACTGCCATTCCTCAACCCAAAAACTCTTAACTTCCAATTTTATTACAATTGATTTATAAAATCTTAATCCCTTCTAATATTATAAAAGCGAAAGTAACTCTGTCTGTCTGTCTGTTACGCTTTCACGCCTAAACCACTGAACCGACTGTAATGAAATTTGGTACGGAGATAGATTTAACCCTCAGGAAGACCATAGGCTACTTTTTATTACAAAAAATGGGGGAGAAAGCGATGATAGAGGGGATGAATGTTTTTCAGGAAATACGTAATTTTTAAAAATAGGACTGCGTAAACTTAATAATTCAAAAATAATTCACATATGACTTAGGGTGACATTTTGACCCACACCCACCACCACGACCACACGAACGAAGTCGCGGGCAAAAGCTAGTATAATACGAAGTCGACCTGTTAAGTCCGTAGCACAACTACTACCACTCGCAGTGATGTTTCGTACCGCTACGAAAAGGTGCTACGAAATTAGTACCCTCTTAATATCATAAATTCAAAAGTTTATGAGGGTGTTTTGATAGATTGTTTGTTACTCCTTCACGCAAAAACAACTGAACAGATTTGAATGCAATATGATACCGGGATAGATTATAGTCTGGAATAACACATAGACCATTTTTTGTCATGTTATCACGCGAGCGAAGCCACGATTGGACCTTAGTGAGATATAAAGGTGACTTCCAACGGTGTGTTATTTTGTAAACGTCGGACGCTCCGCCCAAATACGATTCCCACGCTATGTCTGTTGCGTCTTAATCTTCTATTGCACCGAGTACTTGTAACATAGAAATTCATTATATTTGATGATTTCAACCGAAGTTTTACGTGCCCTTCGAAGCACAGAAGCGCTCATGAAATATTGACAACAGTCACTCACCTACCGACCGCTTTAAAACTTGCTTCAGCTTCTTCTTCGAAAATTCTCCACCAATTCGCACTGGACCAGCCTGGTGGAGTAAGCTCTAGGCTGATTGTTATGAAAGTCTTGATTTTTTCCGAATCTCTCACCAATTATCATATTCCAAATACTACACAAAACCTTAACAAATTATTCGCTAAAACCTTCCTCGAAAATCGCTCTATCTATTGCTGAAAACCGAATGAAAATACATTCAGTAAATTTTGATTTTATCGAGATTAGACACGCAGACACGTGACTTTATTTTTGGAAAGTTAAATTTCACCTGACTACCTAAATAAAACTTGAATTTTATTTTCAAAGATTCGTAGGTTAGGTAACTTTATAACACACAACACAGTTCTATTCATGCAAAACAAGCAATCTAAATAATGTTATGTTAAAATCAGGGCATCAGTGCGCAATTTGGAGTCAATGAACGCTGTAACTACAGCTTTTGTGATATATATTTAAAAGGAAACGAGCTCCTTTCGTTTCGTTTCTCTTTACAACTCAAAGAGCTTTTCAGGAGATTAAAATAAATATGGACGTAGACTCTAATATGACTTTTGTATTGTTTTTTTTGTTATGTACGTAATAGCTACATTCGTTTTCGTATATAATATTATTGGTCAATACTGACTAAATACCAATCATAGCCAAAATCTTTGGGCTCTTGAACGGAGGTACTGAGTTCAGATCTTGTTTCACCCCTGTGACGGACAAGCCCTGCCGAAGGAAGATGCCTGATGGCTCACTCTGGGACGGGATTATACAATTAAAATAGATTTAAATAGAAGGCCTGTTACCAGCAGAATTCGATGGAATGAAATGAAATTCGATGATGGTTCAGAGAGCGGACAGTACCTGAGGTTCCTTCAGCCGATTCTCCCTCGAGGTATTTCACCCCACGCGCACTTATCACCACTCATACTGAAGGGTTAATGTAGTTCGTTGCGCTAATGGTGAATGCCACTCCCGTGGGATACATTCACGAGTTACAATACACGAATTAATGCTAGTCCTTGAGGATTTTAATATTAAAAAAAACTTTTCCCGCATCTATGTTCGAGTGGTACACTCCCCCACTCTTCTTCACCCCTCTCCCTTCTACGCCAGTGCCCCCTCCCCTTATTCACCTTCATCCCCCTCCACAGTCATGACCATATCTAGTACATAAATACAAACTGATATGCTTACATATATCCTTGATTATGAAAAACTTCCATAGATACTTTCATCACGTATTTCAACCCTTGCAAATCTTTTTCGAAAAAATAATAATATTAATAATCGAAAAAAAAACTTTTTCCTGAGATTCTATTCTACCTCTGCAACAAGTTTCGTCAAAATCGGTTCATTAGTTTTAGGCGAGAAAAGGTAACATACACATTTACTTGACTTTTATAATATTACTAGTTTGTACCCGCGGCTCCGCCCGTGCGATATTATTGATAAGATATATATGTTATTTGACCCTCTAATTTGTCACAGCGAAAAAAGAACACATCCATCCATCCTGACAAGCTTTCATCATCACAACAACTTTCATCACAATCATTCATTCAAGCATTTTCCAGTATTTTATCAGTAAATAAATAAAATAAATAAATATCTTTGGACAATCACACACGGCCATCTGACCCCAAACTAAGCGATAGCTTGTACTATGTTGATCAGATAACTGATAAACATACATATATAGTTTTAAATACATACGTAAATAGATATTTCTATTACACACCCAGAC